>PVKA01052468.1:0-11708 GCA_004027165.1 Ctenomys sociabilis
TTTATAGCAGCACCATTTGTGATAGCAAAATCTTGGAAACAACCAAGATGCCCGTCACATGAGGAATAGTTGAAAATGATGTGGTATTTCTATAAAATGGAGTATAACCCAGCTATAAAGAATGACAAACTTGAAGGATTTATATTGAAGTGGATGCCACTTGAACATATACTCATAAGTGAAATAAACCAGACACACATGTGCAAATATTGTATAGTTTATTTATTTATTTATTTATTTTTTTATTTTTATTTTATTGAAGTACAAATATCAATGAGAGAGTTTTAAGACACCTAAACAAGACAGATTCGATCAATTAATACATTGCAAACTGTTTTCATAATGTTTTGGTATAGTACAAGGTGCATACCTTACAGACTTTATTATAGCAGATGTCTTTTATCAGTAAATTAAGAGAGTATAGCTGTTCATGTATCTTATTTTTTTATACCTGAATTACATCAAAGATCCAATAATTAATACTTTCTACCTTGTTATTTTCCCAGTGGTTGTCCATGGTACTAGAAGCTGACATAATATTCTATCCAACTGATTTGTTTTTATTGCTTATTTCTTTAGATCATTTATTCATTCTACTGCTAAATATATGGGGTATTCTAGCATTCTTTTTATTACAATGTGACTAAAATCATGCTTTATATCTACAAGTACAAATGACAAAGATTTCTATCATCAAGAAAGCAAACCTAAGATCAACACTGAATATATATATATATATATATATATATATATATATATATCGTATAGTCTCCCTATTAAAGAAATATAAAGAAGATATACAAATAGAACAGTATAACAACAACAACTAAAAAGAATTTAGTCAGGTAGTAGGGTAAATTGAACTGCATATTTTGCAGGGTAACAATCAGCTTCTCTTCGGTATGGTTAACAGTTTAAGTTTGCAGATCAAAAATTGGAGAAATAGAAGGGCCTCAAGGTCAGCCAACATTTTGGCCCTAGCTTTTCAAGGTCAATGAAGACACAGGACATAGGAGAATCTGTATTGTAACATCATGGAACTCAGTTGTGCCCCAAATTTTCTGGTCAGGAAGATTATGGACCCACAGAGGAATGTATTTGATGATCTATAGTGTGCCTAGGGAGAGTCACAAGGAGAGAAAACTTTCTCTCAGGCTTTTACAGAGAGCAAATTCATCAAGCAATGGCTGTGTCTCATCCACATGGCTGACACTGACAGAGAATCTACAGAGTGAGGTACATTGTTACAAGATAAATCCTGAGGGGACTTGACTTACCTCATCAGATACAAAATTTACATTTTTTTGTTATATAGGTCTCGCTTTATCTTGGTCTTAACCATCCATCAGAAAAGTATGGAAACGAGGTATATATAATAAGGCTGAGCTATAAATGGCTCTAGTCAACAACTTCTTCAGATAACCCACTATTATTTGTGGACCGATGGACTGTGTTGGATTGTTTCGCTGAATTCAAACACCTATAATAATTGAATGACAATAGAATACCAATTTCTGACAGGACTAAACAAAAAAAGGGGCATCCAAAGGAAGAAAATTCTGTGTCTAACCACTAGGAAGATAACAATGTAAAAGCATCAATTATTGAAACTGTTCTATAATTCAACTTTAAAAAAAGATAGGTATGCAGCTACATGCTCTAAAATCGTTGATTAGAGGCATCTGCTCTAATAGTGTTTGTAGACAGAGTAACATGTATGCACCTTGTACAACAAAAAGCCACTATGAAAACAATGTGCAATATATTAATTGTTGAATCTGTCCTACTAATTTGATTTGAAACTCTCTCATTGCTATTCGTTCAATAAAATAAAATAAATATCTGCTATAAGCTACTGCCAGTTGCTTCTTCCTCTCCCTTCATGCCAGCAAAACTGTAACACGTCATTTTGTAGACGAGAACTGGGCCTCTTATCACCAAAGCCTGACACCTCTGTTAAGAACTTTGCATTTATTTAAGCAGAGAAATTTTTCTGCGTTATAAAATATTTCACTGTGTCTTCTCCTCTTGATCGACATCTATGAATATTTCAGTGTACCACTTTTAGCAAATGAATTAAACCTCCTTTTTTGTGGAGCTCTGACTTTTGACTTGAGCTTTTCCTCTGACGCAGTCATAGCTCACCTGCACTGTCTTCTTGGTAACCATAGTCAATCACCCACCTTGAGCAAAGATAGAGCCAAATGTCAATCTGCACAGTAAATATCATCAGCTGATGTTAGACCTTTATTTTTGAGACTAAAACAGTGCAGATAAATCTTGTATTTCTTTCTACCTTCAGTGGGTCTTGGAGTTGAGATGATGTTCACACCTATTTTGAAGCTACTTGTATAAATTTATCCATAGGAAACCCAAACAGAAAATTTTCATCACTGCAGTAATTAATGCTCTCACAGCCACAGACTGTGACTGGCCTGAAAGTTTGCAATCAACAATGAGACACTGTAAGCTCAGGCACAGAATAGACCACACATTTACCCTCATTCGAAGGAGACTGAAAGATTTGGCCTGTGCTTTTTCAATGACAGTGGTCCCATAGAGAAAGGGGCCTTTCAAACGCATGATCTTTCTTTGTCCTTCTTTATAAACTGCTCTGGAAAATCAGATTTCACTAAGAGTCACGTTCATCCAGTAAACAGACTTTAACCTGAAACACAATTTACTGTCATGCTAGGATTCTAAGGAAATACCTTGAATGTTGAAAAATTGTTTAAAACATTTTTTCGGTAACAGAAGAATCCAGAAGGAAGCTAAGAGGGACTTCTTACCTACAGTCAAGCATGCAAATTAAAAGAAGGACAGAATATGAGGGTGAGGAAATTCTCTCTGCAGGGTCAAATCCATATCTATTCTTCTTACAGGATCCCAGCGTCCTCCAGAGCGAGCCAGCTTAGGTCGGCTGGCTGCAGTTTATGCGCTTTATAAACTGAGGAAGACAGATGGTGTGTTAAGGCTTTATGGACTTGTTATGACAGCTAATTTCGTACGGCCTGACATAGTATCTGAGTGCATGTACAGATGTTCATTCATTTCAACCCCATTCTCGATACTGTAAATTGAGTACCTCTGGAAGTCCCATCATAATAGCTGACAAATGTCCCTACTCCTGACAAGAATGAAAGTTGTAAGTCACGGGACTTCAACAGGGAAAGTTAGCAGAGAACTTAGTGTCCATGCATCTTTTTAATGACTTTATGGCAGAAATCTTGCCCGGGTTTACGATGACAGTCTACCAGGGGACTCAAAGGACACCTAATGAATTAGCCATCGCTTTGATTTAAGTGACAGGGAGTGTGACAGAGCAGGGGTTATTGACATGTCACTGAGCTATCAGCCCCCCCTCCATGCCTCCCATTGTGCCTGAAGGCCTGTCTGGGTTTGCTTGTTTGCTGTGATTCTTCCAAGCACTGCAGTGTCAGGTTGCTGCTGGGGAGTACAGCAACGTGGTCCTCGTGGTCCTCGAGGGAAGTGGCCCACACCACGCACCTCCCTAGTCCCTCCATGGCAGAGCAACTGCCCGACTTTCCAAGAAGACTGCTACCCACATGTATTTCTCTGTAGCAGGTGCCAATATTTATTTGATTTTTTTTTATTCACAGAATAATATAATTTATAAGACTTCATCTGTAGCTGCAGACAGATTCTAGCAGACGTGAACATAGCACCAATTTTAAATCTGGTCAGTTTAAGAAAGGACTGTAAATTATTTTACAACCTATACACCCACCCCCATGTATAGAAATGTTAACTGCTTAAAATTTCCTGATTACCATGACCAGATCCTTGGTTTTCAGTATCTGAAAAATAAAAGATCTTTAAGAAGGCTAGTTACAGAATCAGTCACGTGACTCATCTATTGCTAAGTAGGGTTTTCTTTAATCTGAGTGTAAAACCTGACATAATTTTGTAGAATTGTATGGTAAACTCTTTCCAAGGTCTGCCTTAATGATTTCTGTCTCATTGAATTGAATTCTTGAACAAAATCTCAGTTGAAAATCAACTTCAACTGAAGGTCCCATACGGTAAAATGATATATAATCTGTTCCATTAGCTTTCAATATCTGTAATCTCATAGTGTAAGACATACGTTTGGGTCTGATAATATTACGAGTGGTAGTGGTGGAGTATTCTCTTCCCAACACTGTGCTCTGCAAGCATTCAGGTTCAGTGTCTGTGGAAATCCCAGCCTGTCAGTTGTTGATTTATCTGTGTAATGTTCTCAGCAGCTGGCGAAGACCAAGCCCTGAACACATAACATGGTAACAAAGAAAATAGGGTTTTCAGTCCCCTCAGTAGGACTTGTGGATCTGTGGTATGGGGTTCACAGCTAGGCAGGTGCTCAGACATTACCAGACCAGAGCGTCTAAGTGGGCTCAAATAGCATGGCTTTGTCAGTTAGGGTTAGAGAAAGAAACAAAGACCTCAGTGAATAAGACATCAAGAGCCCTTTATTGAATCTAATTCTAGAACAAGACTTGCAGCATTCCTGGTTGCCATGGCCTGCGGCCCAACTATACCAGGAAGGGGAGCATTCATTACTGACCTTCCCACCTTCTGCAAAGACCCAAGTTACACAGAGTTAGATTAGAACTTTCCTTCTGTCAATTTCTCTCACACACTTTTCCATGAATAAGGTCCCTGAGGGAACACTGACCATCTGAAGAGAAGCAGACAGACATTTGAATTATTGACCTTCCCACCCAGCCTCTCAGAAAAATGTCAATTAGATGCACATCATGCAGATAAAACAAAGCCACTCATGGTTTCCTGAGTCCCAGGTTTAAGTCTCCTGTGACTGAAAAGATTTCCAGAGTTAGGGAGAAAGCTCGGCAGTGTAAATACCTGTGTGACAAACAAAAAGATCCAGGTTTGGTCCCAGGTACAATACTGCATGCTAGCCCCAAAACTGATCGTAGTGGCACATACCTGCAATCCTAGCCATGGGGAGGCTGAGACAGGAGGGTCACTGAGTGTCTGAGCTGTGTAGCGAGACCCTGTACCAAATAAATAAATAGATAAATAAATAAACAAACAAATAAATAAATAAATATGATTTTAAAAAGATTTTCAAACAAGTGATGCCTTTGTGCCACGGTGCCCTGCTCGCTGGAAGGCACAGATCGCTCTACCTCTAAAGACAGTAAAAGCTACCTGCACTTCAGCACCGACCCTCTCTCTGGTCTGATTCTTTGTGGAAGATGGTGTGAAGGGCACATTGTCGTGCACTGTCTCCTCACAGTACTAGGGCCCTGCTCTCCTTCTTTGATATATACATCCATCAAGATGAACACACCGTAAGAAGCTTCTTGTTTGGTGACAGGTGAGGTCACAAAAACTACAAACAGAAAGCAGTCTAAGGTCAAAATCCTTTCCATGTTGTACATATTTGTGATGTAAAACAAACTGTTTTGACCCGTTTGTGTGTACAAAATGATTAGTGCACTCAAGAGACGCAAATCTATCCACCGCTTGCTTTCATTCATTATCATTTGTGTGTGTTTGTGTACCCTAAATCTACCCTCAGCAAATTTCTGAATTTTCTAAAATGCACTATGACTGCCTGCAGTCTCGATGCCGTCCAGTAGATGTCTAGACTTATCCATCCCATATAACTGCAAACCTCTATGACTTGAACAGCAGCTCTTCCCGTGCTGCTAACAATGGTTCTCTTCCGTTTTCAAGTATTTGACTTTTTCAGAGCCGACAGGAGGGATCATGCAGTATTTTTCTTTGTGTAGCAGCAGCCTAATGTCCCCTAGGTATGCAGGTAGGGATATTCACATTGTGGGACACGCCAGTAACCCCCATTTTAAACTGAATAATATTCACCCCCTCTCATATGCATGCACACACATCTGTGCACCCAATGTCTTTCTCTGTTCACCTGCCTGTGGACACTCATGTAGCTTCTAAGATATGCTCATCTCTAATATGTGGTGATTTAATTTTTTAGTGTGTTGAGGGAGTATAAAATACACCCAGAAAAGAACATTCTGGATCATGTGCACCATCCCTATTTTTCAAACATTTTTGGAGCCTCCATCCCATTTTCAATAATTTGGGGGCCCATTAGCATTCCTGGCAGTGCTAGAACGTCCTTCACTCCACCTTCTTTTCCAACACTTGCTGTGACTCACCCTTCCACAGAGGCTGTGCCAACAGGTGTGTAGTTTTGATTTGTAGTCATGGGGATCACCTTGCTAGATACCCATATTTCATTCTTATTTTTTCTTGTTTTTTAATTAATTTTATTATTTCATTTTGAAAAGTAAAAGACAAAAGCAAGAGCAAAACTCAGGAACAATGACAGAAACATGGCAACACACAACAATATGTATGTTACAGATTTTCAGAACAAGAATAGTTGATTAACAATGATTGATGTACTACCTATTTTATTGTCAAATTTGTTGCTCAGATTAACAGATATAGTTATGTAAGATTTGGTATATAGGTGCCAGGGAGATGGCTCGGTAGAATAAGTACTTCACTGGCAAGTGCAAGGGCCTGAGTTCAATCCTTGGTTCTGAAAAACAAAAAAAAGTTTGGACATATGATTGCATACTTCCACTTGTTTACCAGAAACCTTAATTTTTTTCTTGTCCATCTTGTTTTTCTCTTTGTCTTTTTTAAAATTTTATTTTTTATTTTTATTTTTTGGTCTTTTTGAGACAGGGTCTCACTATGAAATTCAGGCTGGCCTTAAGTTCACTTTGTAACTCAGGCTGGTCTCAAACTCACAACAATCCTCCTGCCTCAGCCTCCCAAGTGCTGGGATTACAGGCCTGCGCCACCACGCCTGGCTCTAAAATTTTATTTTAAAGAGAATATAGTAATAATTAATATGACAGTAGAAATGGTGCACATTTAAAAGACCAAGATGACAAATATTCAAGCATGACTTTTGTATGACATATTGATGCCAATTCTTGGAAGCCTAACACCTGACGAATGGATGGAAAAGATTTTTATACAGTAGAGTATTATTCATCTAGTTAGAAGGACAAACTTGAAGCTTTCATAGGTAAGCAGATGCAACTGGCGGCTATAATATAAGTAAAATAAACCATACCTACATGTCTAAATACCTTATAGTGTCCCTAGTATAAGAACACAGAAGAAGAAATAAAACCTGAAAGTCATAACAGTTACAGTAAAAAGAAAGAAACAGAACTTAAGGATTAAACAATTGAGAGAAAGGAGACAAGATAAGAAAAAAGGCAGGGGGAAAACGTGCAAGTACAGGGTGGCTGAGGAGCTTGTACGAAAAATCTCCATCACTTTTTTGAAGATAGCAGTTAATGTGTAGAATTTTCACCTTGACTAACTGTTTGCTGATATCTGTCATCTATCTATCATTCTTACTTTTTCTTTTAAAACACATTGATTCAAATTCTTTTTTTTTGGTGGAACCAGGGATTGAAGTCAGACCCTTACACTTGCCAGGAAAGTGCTTATTCCACTGAGCTGTCTCCCAGCCCCTTGATTCAAATTCTTTACCTGTTTATTAATCACATCACCTGGTACCTTTCCTACTGAAATATACAAATTCTCTGTATATTTTATACAGAAACTCTTACAGATATACGCTTGACAAATATCTTATCTTGATACACAGGTGAATTCTACAATTCATCCAGAAGTTCACCTGCCAGGACAAGTGGGTGTTTTTCCTGCTACACATAATTGGCTTCACATTTACAAATCAGTGTGATACACCAGTTATATAATTAAAATTTGATAACACAGTAATTTCAACAGGTTAAGGAAAAAAATTAAACATGTTCAACATCTTTTTTTGTGGTTAAAAACTAAACTACAGGTACAGAGAGAAATACCATGAAAATATACAGGCCATTTATGACAAGATTATGGTGAATATCATAAGAAATTGGAAAAATGTTAAAATATTTTCTTCTATGGTCTTTTGTAAGGCAAAGATACTTTCATGTCATGCTTTAATGTGGCCCTGCAAGTACTAGAAAGAACAGCCAGACGAAAATGTTAAATGAAGAGAATCTAACCCCAGAAGAATATAACACAATTATATCTGTTTACAGATTATATGATCCTATGTATGTAGTATGTAGAAAATACTAGAAGGTACACATACATAAATATAAATTCATATATATGCATATATATATATATATGAATTTTGTCAAAAAATAATTGTTGACACCTGCTGTGCCGGCCCCGCCCCCGGGCATGTCGAGATGGCAATTGAGACTGGGCGTGGTGGACACCTGTAATCCCAGCTCTTGGGAGGCTGCAGACAGGCAGATCACTACAATTCCAATCTAATAGCGAGACCCTGAACACTTGCAAACTCTCCCCAAAATACAAAAAAAAAAAAAAAAAAAGAGAGACAAAGAAATTGTTGAAACACTTTGAATAAATTCAATAATATGATAGTAAAGAAAACCAACACACCAAAATCAGTTGTATTTCTTTACACCAAATACAGCCTAACTGACAAAAAATTAAGAGGACAATCCCCTGCATACTAGAATTGTTTAAAAAACGAAATACTTAGGACTTTGACACTTTTCAGAGAAGCAGAAAACCCAATTGTAAAATTTTTATAGAAAACAAAAGCCCTTGGATCGCCAAAACAATCTTGAAAAAGGAAAAACTAAGTTTACCCTTCCTTCATACTTATTGATTTCGAATTATAAAGTTATTACAATCAGAGCAGGAAGGTGCAGTGCAAATACACACACACACACACACACACACACACACACACACACACACACATAGACCAGGGACAGAGTGGACAATCCAGTTAAAGACCTCAACAGAAGCCCTAAAACGATAAAATTCCTGGAAGACAGCACTGGGGGAAGAGGCTTGTTAATGTGTACCTGGAGATGGCTCCTTCTGAATGTCACATCAGAAGTAAAGTCAACATCTTAGAAACAAAGTCAGGTGTGATTGAATCAACCTCAGTAAATGCTGCAGAGCAGAAGAAATAATACACATAACCAAAAGTCCTACTTCTTAGAGGTTTTCAAACTGTCCATAGATGTTAACCACCTGATCTGCCTTTAATTTCTTTCCTAAACTTAATACCAGAGGAAAGGCATATCAAATAATATTTTAAAGAAATATTATTTTAAACCTTGGAATGAGTGAGCTACTGAACCATGTTTACAATTTTCTGTACTGTTTAAGAGCACCTTTAAAAATATTAGGGCGATTTTATTTGTAAATGCTGCATAGTTGATCCCATTCAGGTATAAGAGAACTAGAGCCCTTTTGTTGAAAAGCAGCCAAAAGTACCCTTGCCTTGCATGTTGAAGAGTTCTCTTCTGTCTCTGTGCCCTGAAGTTTATCACCTTCCTTGTTCTGTAATGTGCCTTAATAATCATCCCGTGTCTTTAATCATAGTTTCTATTGAGTTGTTTCTTCAGTCTTATGTTTAAATTGATTTCTCATTTTGCTTCAGTTTTTCATTCATGTTTTGGCAGGTGGACATTAGCTACCAAATATCTCTTTTATTTAAAACTGCTTATGGATGCTACATTGCATGACTTCTTATATATATATATATATATATATATATATATATATATATATATATATATATATATATATATATATATATATATATGTCTTGTTGTTTGAATAACTATGGCTGGGTGTATTTTTTCTGAATCACCCTTGTTTTCTGAGGAACCACGTGGTGTTATTGCACCATCTTCTTCAAATGAAGTCTGTGAGGAGACTTCAGGAGGCAACACAGGCCACTCACTGCAGAGGATAAGGATGACTTCAGCATTATCGAGTGAAATGTTTTCTTTATCTTTCTTGCCCAACAGTGTCCCCAGGAGTAATTCTAGTGTTGATTGCTTAGGATCCTGTGCTGCCTACCAGGAGTAACTACACATTGTTAGAAAGTTTTGTTAGGGCTGATGAGATAGCTCAGCCCACTAAGCACCTGATTAAGCAAGTTCAGGGACCAAAGTTCCATCCCTGGCACGACATGTTGGCTTGGCCCTGCCCCCGGGCAAGCTGAGCCAGGGACTGAGTCCAGGCCTGGCGGTGCATGCCTGTCATCCCAGCGCTGGGGAAGCTGAAAACAGAGTCTGAGCTCTGAGTCTGAGCTGGGTAGTGAGACCCTGCACAAAATTTAAAACTCAATTAATTCAAAGAAAAGGTATCTTTTTGCGTTGTAACTTGGAATAGCATTTCTTCTTGGGTTCTTCGTGGCTTCCTTCATCAGGAATATCAGTTGCATGTATGCTGCAGTTACTTTGTTCTTATATGCCTAATTTCCTCTCTTATTTTTTCAACTTCTTCATTCCTGTTTTCTTCTCCTCTCTCTGTGGCCCAGCACTGTCCCACAGGTCTGTGTCCCCCCAGGAGCCTCCTCGGTGGCGCCCGCTGGAATGATTTTACTGGCAACTTGCACTTCCTTCCTAGCCCTGGGGATCCCTGTGTCTTTATTATTTGTTTCTTGGGCCCTGTGTCATGACTCTGAATGCTTATTTGATCAAAGTCAGATAGTCACTGAGATCTTTTTTCTCAGGAAAATTATAAGTAATGATTTTCTTCCTTATATCTCTGGGCAAAGGCATTTCTCACCCTGGTCTTTTTTCCCCTGTTTATTTCCTCTCATCTCTTTCCAAGATGTGTGGAAAGATGGCTTCGTTTCTTTTTGTTTCCATCATTTGTCTTAACATGAACACCGTCAGCACCAGCTCTGGGCAGACTGAGCGTTTAATGTAGGTTTCTGTCAGTGACAGAGAAAAGATTCCCTCGTCCCACGCAGCTCTAGTGTCACCTGAGACCTGAGGTCAATGCTTTGCCCTCACCTGGCCTGCAATGGCAAGAGCAGCTCATCAAAGTGGCCGCCCCCTCAGCCTCTGAGGAGCCTTCAGACGCTGGGCTCCTTGCTCCTCAGGAGACCCGTTCATCCACTTGCCCTCCGCGATGGGATTCCAGGTATCTCCTTTGTGCAAACCTGGGCTCAGATTTTGGTTTCTTATCTTCGTATTATGAGTTCATTGTCTTCATGAGGTGAAGCTGAGTAGAACTGTTTAATGAGTTGTTTAGAATTCTAATATGCAGTACTGAGGAATTACAAGACAAAATAAAAGATAGATAATAGTAAGGAGGGAGATACGTATCTGGCAAGTGGGAAAAGGAGCAAGAGATGGAGAAAATGGAAATGAGAGAAAGTGAGCAAAAAGTAATAAAAATGTACTGTGCACAAGCACCAAGCCCTTCCAAGGAGGGCAAGCACCATATATTACAAACATGTACTGGTAAAAATTAAAATTAAAACAAATCTAGAGATTCTAAAAGTGCCTCTGAGCACTTTTTACTATATGTATATTTAACGTTTTGTTTTAAATAATTCTAGGCACAGAAAGTTTCAATATTATTAACAAGTCCCCAGACGCTGCTGTGCACCTTCCCCCATGGTGACATCTTAAAGGTGGTAGCATGTGGAAGCCAAGAAAGGGTGTGCCCAATGCAATTAAGGGAACTAAGTATCCCAGGACAGTTTGGGGTGCACACACAGCTCCCCACAAGGAACGCAAGGACTCCTCGCTGCAAACACGTGCTGATAAATAAAAAAGAACTTGCTGACCTTTTCTGTTGCTTTTGGTTGTTGTTTTGTTTTGTTTTGTTTTTGGGAAAGGTCTACAGGATGTTCAGGGTCTCACTACTAGATC
>PVKA01052469.1:0-11700 GCA_004027165.1 Ctenomys sociabilis
TGCAAATGGGTTGGTGCCCAAGGTCCCATCTCCGTGCAAAAGGCACCGGGTGGTACAATTGGGATTGTGAGGATCACTTGCAAGATTGTGAGGATCACTTGCAATTGCCTGACCTGCAAAGGCCCACATCAAGAAAACGGGGTCAAGCCTCTACTCTCACCTGCACAAAATAAAGAAAAAGGGGGAGATGTTGGGAGCCTGCAAGCAGCAGCTCGGGATCCCTGGGTAACAATGTAACAGCTTGGCGCTCCTTGTGGGTTCCGCCTTGGTATGTTCGGAATAACAGGAAGTAGAGTGTGGCCCTGCCCTGTCTGTCGATCCGGACAGAATGAGGGGGCTGCCTGGCAACAGAGCGGGATTGGCTGTATGCTAATATGTGACTACTGATGATTGGCTTAGCTATACTATATAAGCTGCTGTGCTTCCGCAATAAAGCGAGATCTCCCCTTCCACAAAGAAGGCAAGGTGTGTCTTGAGTTTTCCTTTCTGTGCCGGACAGTGTCTGAAGTAAAGAATCAAATGCAGAAACATATAGAGAAAATAAGATCAGAAATAATCTCTGAAGTAAAATAATTAATAACTGCTACTCAAGAACTAATAAAAAATAGAGGAGATTAGAAAAGATACAGATTCCTTGAATGAGCAATGCAATAAAGAAATAGATCACATTAAGAAGAGTCAAAAAGATAGAGAGGAATTTAAACTTTCAATTACAAGCTTGCAAAATTATTTGAGTGAGAGTGAAGATAGAGTTTCAGATCTTGAAGATGCTGTCACAGCTAGTGAAAAGGTAATAAAAGATCTCTTAAAAACAACTAGAATACAAGAAAAAATAATTCATCACCTGCAAGATGATGCAAAGATGAACATGAGACTAACAGGCATCAATGAGAAAGAAGTACTCAATAAAAATGTTATAAAAAGAATATGGGCAGATGCAATAGCATAAAACTTCCCTAATGTGAGGAAACAATCTAACATTCAGGTAACCAGGTAACCAAAGCATACAGAACTCCAAACAACTTCAACCCAATTAAAAATACACCAAGGCATATAATAGTCAAGATCTGAGAAATCCAGCACAAGAACAATATATCAAAGCTGCTAGAGAAAAGAAATAGTTACTTTATTTATTTATGTTTTATTTTTTGGCAGAAACAGAGATTGAACTCAGGCCGTTGTGTTTGACAGGAAAGTGGTTATTCCACTGAGCTATCTCCCTGGCGCTGAAACAGATTACATTTAAAGGAAAACCCATCAGAACAATGGCCGACTTCTCTCCACAAACCATGAAAACAAGAAGAGCACGAAGCAGAGTACTTCAAGTCCTCTATGAAAACAAATTCCAGCGCAGACTACTATACCCTGCAAAACTCTTTTCAAGTTTGATGGAGAAGTGAAACAGCTTCATGACAATGAACAACTAAAGAATTTCATGATGACAAAGCCAACCCTACACAGACTACTAAAAGATGTCCTAGAGAGGGAGACCAAAGGGATCAGAGCTCCATGAACAAGAATAGAAAAGTCCCACTAAATAGAGCAAACAATTAAACACAGGAGAAAAAGGGGTAAACAGCAGGTGAATAGCATGTCAATTCTAAATCAATACATCTCAATTATAACCATCAGTGTAAATGGTCTCAATTCACAGTTAAGAGAAATAGACTGGAACAATGGATTAGGAAACAAAAATCCAAAAATATATAAAAAACACACTTAACTCATAAAGAAATTCATAGGCCAAAATTCAAAGGATGGAAAGCAATACTACATGCCCCAGCACCTCAGACAAAAACACAGTAACAATTCTGTTCTCAGACAGTCTCAACTTCAAACCAAGAATGATCAAACAAAATAAAGAAGGCCACTATATACTGGTTAGGGCAAAAATTCAAGAGGAAGAGGTAACCCTCATAAATGTATATGCACCAAACACAGGAGAACCCAACTATATAAGACATATCTTAATGTACATGAAAAATCTAACATTCAAGGCCACAATCTTAACAGGATACCTTAACACCCCCTTATCTCAAAAAGATAGGTCAGTGAGACAAAATTTAGCAAACAAGTAGCAGAACTGAACCGGAGCTTGGAACAAATGGACTTAGTGGATGTATACAGAATGTTTCAGCCAACCACAGCTGAATACACATTTTTTTCAGCTGCACAAGGGTCATTTTCTAAAATAGACCACATGCTAGTCCATAGGTCTTGCTTAAGTATATACAGTAAAATACAAATTATCCCATGCATATTATCTGACCACAGTGCAATGAAACTGGAAATATATGAGACAAGAAAACAGGAAAACCTCATAAATACATGTAAATTAAAGATTTCATAGTGTTTGTTAGATAGAATTATAACACTGCTAAGTCTGGTTTTCTTTGTACAGAATAACTTGGTATGCTGACCTAAAATAGTACTCTTTTTTAAGGTACTAAGAGAATAGTTTATTATAAATCACATATGATTGATCATGCCAGAAAACATGAACTCCAATTATTCTATCCAGTGACTCAACAAGCCCTAAATCAACACTCAATAAAATATATTGTTGCAGTCATTGTACAAGTATGGTATAGGTTCACTGGAAAATATTTCCTTTAGATTTCAGATCCTATTTTATAGCATCTTCAGCTTTAAGTTTAGGGAGGATTGAGGTCTGCTAAATTTAGGGATAACATTCTGAGAGGTTTACCTAATAGTCTCAAGAATATTAGATCATATCCAAAAGTTAAAGACCACAAAAGTGACTAATATAGCCTAAGATAATTTTGTCTGTTGACCTACAATATTTTTCCTCTTCATTGTCACAGGGTTTGTGAGCAAGGTCAAGCCGTCTGCTAAGTTTTAAAAATAGATGTGGCCTATTCAGAGAACTCTAGACTCTATGCCTTTTATTCACTGTTACATTCCAGATGACCTCTGAATTTAAGTAGGATCTTGATAAATATTGTTTCAATGATAACTATATAGTGATTTAAGTCACTCAAAAGAATTATGTGGCATTTAAAAATGAACATTTATGACACATGCCCAAAAGGAATTTTATAACATGCTTATAAGTAGAAAGAACAAGCCAGAAGTTTTATCTCTGATCTGCTTATGATATGCATTTAAGAGACTAATTTTGCAAAAAAAAAAAAAAAAAAAAAAAAAACACTGATTCTGACTTGGGCCTGAAGTTATCTATTTGGTAATTAAAAATAAAAATGAAGTTCGGCATCTCAGAGTGTACTTCTCATTTGTTTCCCTTCTATTTCACCCTTGAGATCAGATTTCTCCTCAAATGTGAACATCTTAGTTCTTTAAAGAAGGTTTATCAAAGCTCTTATCGTCCCCTCTCTGCAGAGGAACACAAAAGACAAGTACAATTAAAGTATTTCATAGGCAATCAGCAACCTCATAATCCATAGCATGCCAGTTGCTAGTTTTTACAAACCGCATTTCAAAATTTTGGAATAGCATGAAGCATCTCATTTGAGCTGTTCTGACTTGTCCTTTTTCTTTGAGTCTTTCTCTCCAGCAGTCTCCTTGCACTGAAGAATAGGAGCTTTGCAGGAGTATCACCTCCACAAGAACACGGCCCTTCTAGTCGGGAGCAATTAACCCCCGATGAAAAATAAATCAGTCTCTGCTATGTTGCCTGCAGTCAACTCACGGTGAGACCCCCGCAGCCTCCTCCAGTGCTAATGAATTCTCCAGGGCGTAGAAAAGCCAGTTTGATTATCAGGACCATATGTGGACAAATACTGTTCACCTAAGCCCTTGCTTCACTTCTTGCCCTGGTCCCTCCCCTATTTGAACATGAAGGTAATGTCAGTACTCCTATAGACAGAGATGAGAATCTTGGTCCCTTCTTTCCTGAAATATATATGTTAAATAAAATTTCTTTTCTTTTTCAGAATTAATTTTCCTATTTATCTCTGGCATAAGGGTTTGGACCTAGTTTCTTGGAACTCCCAGAAATGAGGTTGGTAAAGACAAATCTGGGTTAGGACTCCACTGACATGCTAGTTTTTCATTGTCTTCAGCTCTAAATAATCTGGTACAAAAGTAACACCTTTAGGATAGCATATTTGGATCCAAACCTAAAATTTCTTTTAAATATTCTATTAGTTGATCTTGTGGTGTTGTAAAGGTCAGGTTAAGTTATTATTATGAGTAGACAGCAGGGAAGAAGAGGCATGAGGTAGAGCCAGCCACACGGATAAGAATTAAAGTAAGAATAAGCAGTGAAATTGGGACTTTGACCTGGAGGGAGACACTTAGGCAAAATACGAAGTAACTCTCCTTGCATTCAAGGGCTAGTGTGGAGAAATTTAAAAAATGCAGAATGACAGGTTTTCTTTTCAACTTTGCACACTAACTGGTTGAAGAGAGTGTGACTTTAAAATGACTAGCAAGTCATTTTTAAATGCACTAAGCTACCTCTGATAGGAGGCCACTGAAAAACAGCGAATTCCCATGCTCTGCTCATCCATGAAAGACGGCCCATGTGAGGGCACTCTTGAGACCCCTACCCACTGTGAGTTTTTTCTCTTCTTACTTTCCATAAACATTCTCCTGACTTCTACCTTTTCTCCCTCAATTTTGTTGTTCAATTTTGTGAGGCAATAGTTTTCTTTCTGTAGTTTGTAAGGAATTAACAGTTTCAGTGGTAGTGTATTTGCAGTAGTGAAATTGGTTACTCCTAGAAAGATCACTACATAGGTTCTTTAAATAGCAAAGTTCTTAATTAAGTATTCTTCCAGGAAGAGCCTTCAGAATCCATTCAAAAATGGTTTGGAACCAGCACAGGCATTCACAGAAGAAGCCAATTGGAGTGGACAAAGGCTATGATATGGCTGGAGAGATAGGTCAATAGTCTAAGCACCTGTCTGGAAAGCACCAGGACCCATGTCTGGTCCCTGGTACCACGTGTTGTGCAGCCCTGGAACCCATGACCTGTAGTGCTTGCCACTGAAACCAGACATGGTGGCACATGCCTGTAATCCCAGCTTTGAGGAGCCTGAGATAGAATAATTACTATGAGTCCAAGATGCATAGCAAGAACCTGCACTAGAAAATTAAACAAATAGATAAATGAAAGATTTTTAAAAATTAAAGAAGAAAAAAAGAAAACATCTTTATGATATGATAATCTTAACATTTGCTGCAGGAATGTAATTATTGTTCCACTCCACAGTAGAAACATCCAACCTGTGAAGATGTATAATGACCCTTCACAACTGCACAAAAGACTCCAAATTATTCCATCATCTAATTAACAAATGTCTCACCCATCCCTATTGTTCTGCTACATAGACATGGTAGGCCTTTAAAGAAAGACTAACCAGTGAGGCAGATTTGGGCTTCCCTATAGCTCTAGGCTTCTCTGCTTGTCAGCTGCACAACAGAGCTTTTATTCTGTGATAACCGAGACATACTGATGACTTCTGTGCACACTGAGCAGGGAGCTCTTGACTGCTGATGTGTTCTCGATGTCAGTCCTGCATACCCCATAAGAAAGTTTTATTCTCAAGACCCATTGTACTTTAAATTTCAAAATCATTTGCTTGTCTCTTTAGCACTCATGTTAATTCTAAATCTCCATAATCAAAGATAAATGACTAGGTCTAAACCATTTGGAGAAAAGGTGTCATCACTTTATGAAAATACAAGGTAAGATGATACAATTTGAAAAAGAGGCAAATAAAAATATATTTTAAGGTATATGACTTACTTTTCTGCAAGTTGTATTATCTTACATTTCTTTCTTGAAAATTAAAACTCTCTTAAGCATACTGTGTCATTCTAGGCCTTCTTTAGTTGGTCCCTCATATTTGCATATAACTGTCATTCTAGTGAAAGTGGATTTTGCCTAGCAATTAATCAGTGTCAGAATGCCTTCATTGTAGAAACTAATTCACATGCATAAAGTGAACCTAGCTTTCTTCATTGAATTCCAAAAGAAATATATGAAGCATATGGATATTTGACATACCTATGTCTCAGTAGCTGAAATGATAATGTTTTTATTGAAGAGATGTAGAACACCTGGGGTGTTAACATTTAATTGAAGCTTGTTTTTTTCATGAAAGAACAGAAATGAATTTGTACTTTGTCATAATCCATTTCTCCAAAGAAATGGTTACTCCACAGAAATCAAACAGTAAAACTGGTACCTCATTTGATTTTTAAGCAACTGATCAGAATACTCATTTTTTAAAGAAACTAATGTGACTGCAATGACAAGATAAAAATTGATAGTATTTCATAATGAATGTATATTTTATTAATATATGCATGTATGCATAGCTAATATTTTTACTTTTTTTCAGTATATAAAAACACTTGGAAATTTTCAAATCTAGAGTAATCTTGACTCACTGGATTTGGAAAAATGAATCCTGTTGTAAAATGTTCCACATGCTCAATGAAGAAAATTTACAAATAGTATTCATGTTAAATTATATTATTTTACACAATTAACCTTCCACATTTTAAATTAAAAGATAAAAAACAACTGAAATTTTAGTACTCTTTTCTATATGCTTAGTACTTAACATTAAATAAAAAACCCTAAATTGCACAATTTGAAATTTTTAATTGTTTTGATCAAAACTTAGATTGTTTAAAAATATTTTAAAGGTAAAATGATGAAATGTAAATATAAACACTCAAAGATTTTTTCTCTAAAATAATAATTGGAACTAGCAAGATACAAAAATGATTGAAAAGGACCCACATGGACAGACAACTAGAAACAATGAAAAGAATTTATAAATAAATACAAGTTTACCTAATATTCATAGATGAACAATAAAACTAACGATATCTAAATTAACAAAAATTTATTCTCATTTCTAACAAAAAGATTCATTTTTATTATTTTCAATTTTCTACAAATTAGGGTTATAAACTAGATTGAAGGGACCATGGAAATATATAATAACCTGAAAATATGCCATGGATAAGATACTAGTAATCCATTGTTCTTTTCAGGCTTAGTATCTCATATAGTTATTTCTGAGAGAAGCCTCTTAAGAATTAAGATTGATTTTGAATTTCACTGTGATTCAATAAGTGCAACAAATGAAGTGAACACAACTACAATAAGTTGCATTTGAAGAATGACCTGTATAAATTGAAAATATTCTATTACTACAATGAGCAACTAAACATTACTATTACCAAAGGTAAATTTAATCTTATGTTCACAACACATGAAAACTTACTTAGGTATTTGATTTTCTTTTGTAATTCTTTTTAAGGTAATGAAACACAAAATTATGACTTACATATATAGGAGAGAAATTAAATTGAAAATAGATATTCTTATGGAAGAGTATGATTCTGTATAAGTTTATGAATACATTAACTTATAAGTTTATTGTGTTGTGTTTATATGGTGGAGTTTATAAGTAGAATGTCCTTCTATAAATGCTCCCCCACCCAAACTTAGAGTGTGGTGGACACGGTTAATTTGCCTTACCTCCAATTTTAAGGATTAGGTCTAAAGTTGTCATCAGATTCTTCATGAGATCCAAAATTACTAAAAGGTTAAATCTATTTCTGAACAAAATTATTCTGACCTAGTTTGTGTGCCTGCTATTATTCCATTAAATTTTTAAGCTATTTATAGCCATGAAAATTGCTGAGCTATCAAAAATTTTCAAGAATGCTGGTATGACAAGAAGACTTAATTAAAAATTACCCTGTGCACTCACACTTATCACAATCTGGACACTGACTATTTAAGAACTCCCACACACAGCCCCAACACACTTATTCCTTATCCCAGAACAAGCAATATATATAAAAACTGAGCTGTTGGTCTACTGTGATGGCACCTGTCCATAGTCCTGGTATTCTGACAGGCTGATGTAAGAGGAACATTCAGGCCTGGGCAGCTTAGTGACTCAGAGATATATTAAGAATCAAAAAATTATTGGTCAGGTTTTCACTGCTCTGATGAAATATTTGAGAAAGAACAACCAATCTTTCAAAACCTTTCAAAGATGTCACAGATTCAAACCCTAGGACCTACATAGTCTTTGCTTTTATACTTTTGGCTGATGAGTATATCAAGAATGCCCATTCATGGTCCTCACTTCATGATTTAAAACGGTGTGAAATCTTTGCCTAACTGTAGGATGTAACAGTTTGTGGTACTAAAGAGAAATACATTTATGAAAGCTGGCGATCATAAAAAGTGAAACTCATTCTCTAATCATTACAATAATATATACATTATCTGATTATGATGATTCTTATGAGCTTACTAAGGAAAATTGATTCTATAAACTTAAGGGATTCAGAAATATGGATGTTTGTATAGTTAACTAGTGATGGGGGAGCAAGAGCTAAATATTGTGTAGGATTCTGGGATTTTAGGAAGAGGGAGGAAAGAATAGCCATGATGACTTAGCAACTTAGAAAGATGTTATAGAGGGTTTCTGAACATATCCCTGATTCAGCAATACTACTGAACAAGGGCAGGAAAACACTGCCTAGAAAACCCAGGAGCATTTGGTACCTAAACATGGAACCTGAGCACTTGAGTTTACTGACTCTGGTATGGGACCCTTATAAAATGAATAGAGCACAATGTGAGGAGTCATGTTTATGTAAACACTAGGAAATTAGACACAGATAATCAAAAGCATTGAAAGGATTTTGCCAAATACCTAAGATGAGCAACATTTTTGAAAACAGCAGATCCAGAAAATGTGTGGCAACACAAAGATACAGTTATAGAATAGCCAACTTATGAATTCTTTATAGCTAAAATTAAAATTTAGTTAATTGTCTAGGATTATGTTCCTGTTGCTTGTCATGTAGCTATCTGACTAGATTCAATCAGCCGAGACTGTTTTCAAACACCTCTTTCTCCTTGATAATGTGGTTGGCCAACTTGACTGTCCCCAGATTGCCTTTCTTCTTAGTTAGAAACACATACACTGTTTCCAGTTTGCTTGAAGGACTTCATCTGGGACAGCCTGGGCCCCTCAAGGACTCATTTTACTCTATTTGTTTGCTCACACCTCCCCCTTTCAATATGTTCCTACCTTATAATAAAGAATTCCATCTAAGTAAATCTATTTGCCTTACAGAATATAGCTCAAAGCATGTAATCAATTATGTATTAATCTACCATCAGCCTTATACTTCCTGACTGTACACTGTATTTAAGCTGATTGATGGCTAATGATTTGGAACTGGTTCCCATCAGCCCACTAGTGTAATGAAGTTGCCTTCTAAGTCTTTAGAGCAAAGAGTCTTCCATCTGGTTTGTTACTGTTTTATCTGAAACAATTTGAAAAGATGCACAATGAATTCTGTGAAGTCACCTAGAACATTGCAGGGACAGTGGTGAGAACATCAGCTCCCAGGCATTAGGAGCTCACATCAGATAAGTCAAGAAGTATTTGAATTGTCTGTCTCATATTATTTCTAAAGCTTATTACAACAAAAATGGCATCATCTATTTTATATCAGCTAAAATTAACCCTTTCCCTGGGTGGCACTATCCTAAATATCTTTCCAAGTCTGCGCACCATCCTCTCCATTGTAGACTCACAGAGCTACTGTTTGAGCTGTGAGCACCCTCTCACGGGGGGTGCTATGTTCCTGTACTCCAGGGCCTATCTCCATGGCATACTTTGTCCCTTGGGACAAATCATTTCTCACTCACCACTACACACTCTTTTAACATAGTTTTCTGCTCCTGTAAAATAGAGACTATAGTTAAGCCCACTGGGAATGGGAAACTGAGAATTAGAGATGAAACAGATAAAGATATGATTTTTATCCAAAGCAGTGAGACTGCAGAACATTTTCCACCATCCTGAAGTTGCTGCATCCCTAACAGATGAAGCCTGAGCACAAATAATGAGAGTTAATGTTAGTAAGACTACTAAGTTTGGGCCAGGGAGATTGCTCACTAGAATAAGCACTTGCCTGGCAAGTGCAAGGTCCTGACTACAATCCCCAGTTCTGAAAAAAAAAAAAAAATACTACAGTTGTTTTCATGAGCTCACAGTGCTCCATCACGTGGATATGCTATATTGTTTTCAAGTTCCTTATTTTTGTTTATGTAAGCTGTCTCCTTTTGAAGTAAAATAACCATAAGTAATGTCTCAAAGAAATCTTTGCGTACCTAGGTATCTGGAAATACATTTACATAATATATATTCATATTTATAGTAGGTGAATCGAACACTTTAAATTTCGATGTCTCTCATTAGCCTGCCTTTCTAACAAACTACATTTTTAACATTTTAGTCACCAGAAATTGACTCACATACAGTAGTTGCTCCTATATGCCTTCATCACTATTTCATTTGATTTAAAAAGTTTAGGGTGAACAACTTCAGAAAATTCACAAAAGCCTGTCTTTCTTTCAAAATCAAAATTAATTTGGAATACTTGTCTCAATACCCATATCAGGCTGTTTAACTTGTTCTTTTCTGTGAAAAATTGTTAACATAATTTTTTTGAGTTATAAGATTCCCAAACATCTGTAAACTTGTGTTAACAATTTTGCTTATGTCTTGGCCATTGTAGTTTGAATTTCTGATTGTTAAGTGTTCTAATAAAATGAACGAAACATTAGCTATACAGATCACTAAACATTAGGTACCACTTACTCTAAGTTAGCCTGAGCAAAGAGATTCTTACATTGTTTATGTAACTGCTCTAAGCGTATTTTCTGAATCACAATTATTCTCCAAATTAGTTCCACACAAAACAAATAACTGCCACAAATATAGATAGATCAGTGACACAGTGCCTGCCTGGCAAGCACAAGATCTTGAGTTCAACTCAATTTCCAGTTTAAAGAAAGTAATAATGTATATTTCCCTTAAATATAAGGAAAAACTGCGTGTATTTTAAAGATTTGATATCCAAATAATGCTTGTGCATTCCAATCCATCAAGGGAAACGGTAATACAATCATCACCGTCCCCTCATGAAGACAATTTAACTTAACTACATCATTAAAGAAATTGTTAAACATTCATATAAGTACTGAAAATGCTCCAAAAGGAGTTATGACTCAAGATTACAATTAGCATTTCTAAATGGAATAGAGTACCTAGAAGATGCTAACATGGATAAATAAAATTCGAAATGTGAGTGCAATAATCCAAATTGTTACCACTTCTCCAGTACAAATTTTGAAAAGATACTTGAAGAGATTTGCCAATTTAAAACATCCAATTATTTGGAAAATTTAAATAAGTACCTCAAACAAAGAATGTGTAAAGTAAATTGAGTGTATTGTATATATTAAAATAAAAGATTAATATATCACAATGTATTACACTTTTGCTTGCTTCTCTAACTTTTGCATAGATAAGCAAGGAACATATATGTTAGCTATCTGGTTAAGATCAACTGTTTTATATAATATAAAGTTATAACAAAACAAAGGCAGCAGTAGATTTGGTGTTTGGTGAAGGCTTTCCCTCGCAGAGACTAACTAAAGCATGCTCACACAGCAGAAATGGGAAAGACAGTTTACCTCGACATCTTACACTGATATAAATCCCAGTTATGACCAGAGCCTACATGATGTAAGCAGGTTGCAAAAGCCTTCACCTTCAACTTTCAATATTAGCATGCTGGGTTTTGATTATAACATAGTGAATTGTGGAAGTTCTTCAATATATATATTATATTTTGATAATGACTTCTCTAATT
>PVKA01052470.1:0-11699 GCA_004027165.1 Ctenomys sociabilis
ATTTTGGGTCTCGGGTATGTCATGTGGCGCTGCTGGTGCAGCAACAAAAAACAACAAATTGTGGTCTGACAAGCTTTCTTGGCTATGAGACCATCCGCTGATGCACAAATTTGGATATCTATGCTGAAGGAATAGTGCCCGCTTCTGCTCCCAACCCCTCGATCTACAGGGTGACAGACAAAGTACTGCAGGGTGCTCTCCGAGGCTTCCAGATTCTCGGGAGCTCCCGAAAGTATGTTTGTATGCATGTGGGTTGGTGCCCAAGAACCCACCTCAGAAAAAAGGGCACCGGGCAGCGCGGGTGGATCCCGTGGGGATCACTCGCGGGGTCCATGACTTGCGAAGGCCCCCTTTTCAGACTGAGTATAAACCTCTGCTTTCCCCTGTGTGTAAAAACAAAAAGGGGGAGATGTAAGGAGCTATTGAGCAGCCGCGCCCTAAAATGGCGCTGCGGGCTAGACTGAGAAGCTTCCACATACTTATCTCTGGGCTGTGGTTAAGACCATACTTGGAGGTCGAACGTATCTTCCTGTTTGCATAGATGTAGTCCGCCTATAGAGATAGGCCAAGTGGCAGACTGCCATTGGGATGGGGTTTCTATATGAGGGCCTAACGGGAAGTGCTCGGGGCAGTCGCAATGCCATGTAAAGAAGCTCAATAAAGAAATCTGTGTGTGAAGGAAGGAACGGTGGTCGCGTGTCTTTCTGCAGGCAGGAGGCGCGCGACAAGCAGTCCTCCAAAAATCATTTCTGGAGTCAAGTATAATACTGATTCCCAAACCAGGGAAAGACACAACCAAAAAGGAGAACTACAGGCCAGTCTCCCTCATGAGCATACATGCAAAAATGCTCAACAAAATCCTGGCAAATAGAATACAGCAAATCATCAAGAAGATCATACACCATGACCAGGTAGGATTCATCCCAGGGATGCAAGGATGGTTCAATATTTGAAAATCTATAAATGTAATACACTATATTAATAGACTGAAATCTAAAAACCACATGATCATCTCAATTGATGCAGAGAAAGCTTTTGACAAAGTCCAACACTCATTCATGTTCATGGTCCTACAGAAAATTGGAGTAGATGGACTCTACCTTAACTTGATAAAAGCCATCTATGACAACCCAAAAGCTAATCTAATCCTAAATGGGGAAAAACTGAAATCTTTTACTCTTAAATCAGGTACAAGACAAGGATGTCCTCTATCACCCCTCCTATTCAATATAGTCTTGGAATCCTTAGCAACAGCCATTAGAAAAGAGGGAAAAATAAAGGGAATAAGAATAGGTAAAGAAGAAGCTAAATTATCATTATTTGCAGATGACATGATACTTTACTTGGAAGACCCCAAAAATTCCACCAAGAAACTACTAGAACTGATATGTAAATTCAGTAGCATAGCAGGATACAAAATCAATACTCAAAAGTCAATAGCATTCCTCTACACCGATAACAAGCACACTGAAAGGGAAACAATAGAAACAATACCTTTTACAATAGCACCCCAGAAAATGAAATACCTTAGGATTCACTTAACCAAGGAAGTCAAAGATCTTTTCACAGAAAATTACAACACCCTAAGAAAAGAGATTATAGAGGATTTCAGAAAATGGAAAGATATTCCATGCTCCTGGATAGTAAGAACCAACATCGTGAAGATGGCCATACTCCCAAAATTGCTGTACAGATTTAATGCAGTCCCTATCAAACTGCCACCAACATGCCTCCCAGATATAGAGAAATAATTCCTAAAATTTATTTGGGACCACAAACAACCTAGAATAGCAAAGGCAATCTTGACCAATAAAGACGAGGCAGGAGGCATCACAATTCCTGACTTGAAATTATACTACAAAGCCACTGTGATAAAATCAACATGGTATTGGCAACAAAATAGACCTGAGGATCAATGGAATAGATTAGAAGGTGCAGAAGCATATATGAACACACTCAACCACCTGATCTTCAACAAAGGGGCCAGTCATATGTACTGGAAGAAAGATAGCCTCTTTAACAAATGGTACTGGAATACTTGGCTCTCTATATGCTGAAAACTAAAACTTGACCCAGCTCTATTACCATGCACTAAGTTAAAGTCAAAATGGATTAAAGATCTAAACATTAAAACAGAAACACTCAATGTCCTAGAAGAGAAAGTAGAAGGAACTCTTGAAGACATAGGGGTAGGTAAAGAGTTCATGAACAAACATATATTCTCATGGGAAGCACTTGAAAGAATCAGCAACTGGGATCAACTCTTCTTAAGGAGCTTCTGCACGTCAAAAGAAATTGTCAACACAGTGAAAAGACAACCCACAAATTTTGAAAAAATCCTAACTAATAAGCAATCAGATAAAGGTCTGCTGTCTGGAATATATAAAAAACTAAGATATAACAGGGTCCTCAATTTCTGCCAATTCAGAAATGGGCATCTGAGATGAATACACACTTCTCAGAGGATGAAATTAAAGAAGCAAATAAATATATGAAAAAATGCTCCACATTGCTAGCCATTCGTGAAATGCAAATAAAAACAACACTGAGGTACCATCTCACTCCAGAAAGAATTGCTATCATAAGGAAATCAACCAACAACAAATGTTGGTGAGGTTGTGGGGAAAAGGGAACACTTCTCCACTGCTGGTGGGAATGTAGACTGGTACAACCATTATGAAGGTCAATGTGGAGACTCCTCAAAAGAGTAGGACTAGAAATCCCATTGAAGCCGGCTATCCCCCAGTGGAAATTTTCCCAGAGGAACTGAAAACATTGCATCATAGTGATATATGTGTACCTATGTTTATAGCAGCACAATTTGTGATAGCAAAATCTTGGAAACAACCAAGATGTCCATCACATAATGAATGGTTGAAAAAGATATGGTATTTCTGTATAATGGAGTATTACTCAGCTATTAAGAATGATAAGCTTGAAGCATTTATACTGAAGTGGATGCCACTTGAACATATACTCATAAGTGAAATAAACCAGACACACATGTGTAAATATCATATATTTACACAGTCTCCCTAGTACAAGAAGCGAAAAGAAGAAATATAAATGGAAATGTTCAACAACAACTAAAAACAATTGAGTCAGATAAGGCAAAGTGAATGACATATGCTGCAGGATACTAATCAGCTTTTCTTCTGGATGGTTAACAACCTAAGTTCACAGATCAAAATTGGAGAAATAGAAGAGCCACAAGGACAGTCAACATTTTGGCCCTAGCCTTTCAAGGTCAGCAAAGACTCAGAACATAGGAGAACCTGTACTGCAACATCATGAAACTCAGTTGAGTTCCAAATTTTCTGAACAAGGAGATTATGGAGCCACAGAAGAAAGAGATTGATGATCTATAGTGTGCCTGGGGAGAGTGACATGGAGAGAAAACTTTCTCTCAGGCTCTCACAGAGAGCAAACTGGTCAAGCATTGGCCATGACTCATCCACATGGATGACACAGACAAAGGATCTACAGAATAAGGTCCAGTATTGCAAGATAAACCCTGAGGAGACTTCACTGACCTCATAAGTACATGTGTTGGTATATAGGTCTTTATCTAGGTCTTAACCATCCAGCAGAAAAGTATAAAAATGAGGTATACACCGCGGGGCCGTAATAACAAGTTGAGCTGTAAATGGCTATGGTCGACAACTTCTTCAGATAACTCACTATTGTGGATGCTGGACTGTGTTGGATTGTGTCATCGAGTTCAGGCACCTGAATTAGTTGAATGACAATGGAGTGCCCATCTTTGACAAATGTAGACAAAGGAAGGGGTATAGAAAGGAAGAATCGCCGGGCGTGGTGGCGCATGCCTGTAATCCCAGCACTCGGGAGGCTGAGGCAGGAGGATTGTTTGAGTTCGAGACCAGCCTGAGCTACAAAGTGAGCTTAAGGCCAGCCTGAACTGCATTGTGAGACCCTGTCTCAAAAAGACAAAAAAAAAAAAAGAAAGGAAGAATCATGATGTATGGGCATTACCGCTGGGATAGATAACACCGTGCTTCTACATAATTCTATGAGAGTCAAGATTTGCACTAATGGTGGTTGGACAGAATATTATGTCAGCTTCTAGTACTATGGACAAGCACTAGGAAAATAACAAGGTAGAAAGTATTAATTATTGAATCTTTGATGTAATTTAGGTATAAAAATAATATATGTAAAGAGCTACACTCTCTTAATTTACTGATAAGAGACATCTGCTATAATAATGTCTGTAAGTATAATATCATGTATGCACCTTCTATGATACCAAAACATTATGAAAACAGTTTGCAATATATTAATTTACCAAATCCATCTTGTCAAGGTGTCTTAAAACTGTCTCATTGATATTTGTACTTCAATAAAATTAAAAAATAATAATAACAAAAAAATAAAAGTCATTTGGTCCAAAAAAATAAAGAATGCTTTCTTCAGAATAGCCAGCAGCTGCTTCCCTGTTGCTCCTCTGGGAGAGACAGGCCTCACTGGGATGGCTCTTCTCTCATGGGGGACTGGGGCTGTCACCCAGTGAGGGAGCAAAGACAAAGCAGAGCCATGGACAGGGAGCCCCAGAGACCCCAGCGCCAAGGCTGCTCCAGGGTCTCCCTACATTCTGCCCAAGAGACTAGAGAAAGGAACAGGCAAAGAGAAGTGAGGGAGTCGAAGGGGCCGAAGGCTGCCACAAGCCGTCAGCAGAGCGAGCCCTCCCCTGCAACCTGTGTCAGAGTGTTACACGCAGCTATGTTAGACAGAAACGAAGGTACAGTTAGAGAGGAACCAGGCTTTCCTGGAAGTTAGCTAGGAAAAAAAAAAAAAAAAAAAAGACAGCAGAAGTGTTGCTGGAGGTGTATCTGAAGTCCAGGCTTCAAGACACAGATGCAACAACCAGGCCCATAGGCTTCCCCTAAGAGATAAGCAGGAACTTGGAATTACACTCTAATTGGTATCACCTGGTTCAATAAAGTCCAGCTAGGCATCAGTACCCAGGTGGCTGACCAGAGCATCCAGGCCACTCTCTCCCCAAAAATGCCTTTGTTCTTTCCATGTACCCTTGCTATGTGACCTCTTTCACTATAAGATTGTATGAGCTATCCTTGTAATCTTAATGTTATACTTACCTTGTAGCTTTTTATCTACCTCCTGATTTTGTTCTATAAAACCTTCTTAGAGAAGTAGCCTTGGTAACAACTTTTGGGCCCCCTCCTATCCCTCAGGGCCTCTCTTCTCAGTAAATCTTTCCTACTCTTACTCTCCATTGTTTCTTAGAATTCACTGTTTAATTTCAGGGAACACAGACTCAGACTGTCCGACATCTAGCAGGAGCTGTGACTGAAAGGCCTCTAGTGATGGAGAGTCCCACAGAGACAAGGAGACAGCCCTTGCCTATGCTGCCACGTGCCACACAGCAGCGAGAGGAAGAGTCACTGCACGGGGCAGAGGGGCCCACAGAGAGCAGGCCCAGCTCTCAGCAGTGCAGCCACAGAGGAGCCCCCTGCCCTCTCTCCTCCTGCCTCTGAAGTTCACACCTGGAGGCTTCAGGAATGCAAGCAGCTGGGAGATCAGGGAGCACTTGTACATGCGTGTGTCTTTCCGTCTCTGGGTCCCCTGTTAAGCCACCTGGGGACCCCCTGCCTGGAGTCCTTCTCCAATCCCCATCTCCACCTGGAGTTCCCTCCTCTGGGCACAAGGTTGATCAGTTTCCACACCCATAAGACCTCACAGTAGGGGTTAAATTGCAGCACAGAGGTCCTTCAGAGTGGGGAGGAGTGCCCAAACTGCCTCCAATCCCTGGCATCAGTTCAGAAAGCTCAGTCTTCCCATCTGCTTACCAGGTGTAGGTGTTGCCCAGACCACTTCCTGGTGCAGAAATCTAGACGCGGAGAAGGCAGAAAATTCACCCAAGGCTCCCTCACCGGGAGCTCTGCAGCTGATCTGAGCTTTGCTTCAGGCCGCAGGGTCATCATACCTCCCAGCTGCAGAGATGCTCAAAAAGAAACAGGACAGTAATATTTTTGTTAGCTAAGGCTCTTCTCACTTGCAGGGGAGAAGACGGCGCCCAATGCAGCCCCTTCCAGACAGGAAAAAACAGCAACAAGTGTTTCTGATCAGTAGAGACATCTAAATGGATAGAGGCCCTGGGAACTGTCTTGATAAAAACAAAAATAGTTACACGGCCTTGACTGGCACCTTCCACTAGGAATGTGTCCCAGGGAAATTGGAGTCAAGAACACAGGTTTGTTCATAGGGCACACACAGGAGCATTATTCATGTTAGCAGAAACCATCTTCATGTCCATAAAAGGCTGCCTACATGATACAGAGTGGATATGCATATTATAATTACTAAGACGTACTGAGTGCTCAACTCAGTGCCTACAACTCATTTAATCTAGATGAAAAACTGCGGTGTGATCCCTCCCAAAGGATTATGTAGGGATACTGATGACATGAGAAACTTCATGATCTATGGTTGAATGAAAAATACATGCTATGAAATTGTGTTTCAGAACCATAGATTTAAAAAGGCAGTTGTTAGGACTAAAACATGGAATTACTTTTTTTTTTTTTTTTTCCTTTTGGAAGAACCAGGGATTGAGCTCAGGCCCTTGCGCTTGCCAGGGAAGTGCTTATTCTACTGAGCCATCTCTCTGGCCCCTGGAATTGCTTTTTATTTCCTTGTGATCTGAAAAATTCTCTGAATTTACCCAATGCAATCAACTACTGCTTTTTTTGTTGTTGTTTTTCTTTTGGTGGAACCAGCTATTGAACTCAGGGCCTTGTGCTTGCCAGGAAAGCTCTTATTCCTCTGAGTCATCTCCGCAGCCCTTACTACTGCTTTTCAAAAAAAGAAAAAAAAAGGAGTTAATACCTACCAGATTCTCAGACCACGCGAGCACCTGAGGGCTGCCTAGGAGGCGGGGCCTCTGGTAAACATGTCCAAGTCCAGAGCTGAGCCCAGCTGGCGCAACTGCCTTGGGAGCCAATGACACCTGGGGCTGACCGCGAGAGCTCTGGGCAAACTCAGGAGCCCCAACCAGGGCCCCAGGGCCCCAGGACCCCGCCCACTGCCCAGAGGCCCCAGACGGAAGTGGTCACTGATGGGGCCCCAACTTTCGGCCACCCCAGCCAGGCAGACGGATGCACTCAGCACAGAGAGCAAAGGTCTCACCGCAGCTCGCTGAGCGGCTCTTGCTGACTTCTGGAACCGCTCGGCGAGCGACAGCCTTCTGACCCAGAAGGCCTGTCCCCTGACTTTCCCCTGCCCGCTTTCCAAACTCACCTTGCCCATTTGCCCTGACAGCATCTTTTGGCTTTGAGCCAAGGGATGATGCTGAGAAAACCTACCGTGGTGTCAATGCAGCACTGGTGTCAATGCACCTGCTGTCCCCACAGGCGTAATCGCGGGAAAGGGAGCCACAACAGCTGCCGCTTACAATGCATTGTCTAATTACACTGAATCCGTTTAATCCTTGGAACCTGCACTAAGGCAACTCCAGCCTCCTCTCTCACAGATAAGGATCAAAGGCTCAAGCGAGTTCAACAAATTTTCTAATCAGTAAGTGATGGAAATGAAATCCAAAGCCACTGATACCTGTGCCACTTGTGAGCACCGGTGTCCTCGCCATTACTGGAGGGCCGGTCACCCGTCTTACAGACGAGAAGATGGGTCCAGTTTCTGGGAGGTGGAAGTCGGGGAGGGGTGCCTAAGAATCCAGTTCTCCAGAACCCTCCTAGGTGCAGAATTCTTGTCTGGGCCTGAATCTGAGCTCGTCATTCTGAGGTTCCAGAATCATTTCTTCGCCAAGCCCAAGTCTCAGTTCTCTCCTGGTCATCAGCGGAGAAGTGCCCCTGCAGATGCAACTTGAGGTATGTGCATTCATGGGTGTGACTTCTGCGAACACTTAAAATTCTTCAGAAAGACGTCCGCCAATCAGCTGAGCTGAAAGCCACTTAAGGCTAAATTTAAAGAGAAATAGGTAACCTGCTCAGGTCTCTGCCCTAAAGCTGTGGCCTTGGGCCCCAGTAACAGGGATTAAGTCTGCATTGCTGAGGGCTCCTGTTCTCCGGGGGCTCCTGGTGGTAAGGCAGGGCACAGGGATTATTAACAGTCTGAGTGGCGTGGCCCCGCACTGCAGTTTCAGATTGTCTCCCACAATATCTGATCTGTCTTCCTTCCTAAACCTTCTTGGCTTGGGGATTTGTCACATGAAACTCCACAGGCAGCCCATGTAGGACAAGGAAGAGGGTGAGCAGAGCATGGTAGCCAACAGGTACAGCGGTTTTCAACTCATTTCAGGGTTGTAAAAATGCTCCGGAAGTGTTGGTAGTGATGGCTGCACAGCTCTGAAGATGTTGGAAACCACCGACTACTATGTTTTGAGTGGACGAAACAAGACAAGTGAGGCTCTCAATCAGACCTTCACTAGACATTCAGGAACAAATTACTTCTATTTATTGATTATTTATTTATTTAGGCAGAACTGGGGATTGAAGTCACGCCCTTGTGCTTCCCAGGGAAATGCTTATTGCACTGAGCCATCTCCCCAGCCCCCACAAATTACTTTTAAAACAGTTCCTATTGTGAAATAATTCACAGCATGCTCACCCCTTCCCTACTGGTGTACAAAGGCGCTTGGCTTACTGCTGACCTAGACTTGGCAATTCCCATTCAGTGTCTTAGGAGAGGCGTCGAGTGGTCAAGAAGTGGAATGAATTATTGGGCAATCCTCAAGACAGATGCTCTGTCTGGTTTGACCTGTCACCCGGAGTGGGGTCTCAGTGGCCCTGAGCTCAGCCCAACCGGTGCTCTGCTCAGGGCTTGGCAGGGAGCGAGGGTTCCTCTGAGACGTGGCTCTAATTTGAGTAGACCCATTGAAAAAGTTGCTACGCAGACTCTTTACACACACACACACACACACACACACACACACACACACACGAAACCTTTGCTTTTCCTGAGGACTGGCAATTTCCTGGGAAGATGGCATTCATGGCAGAGCAGGTGACAGCACCTTCTGAATGTGGCAGATGACTGATTCCAGAAGTGACATCCTTCTCACAGCTGCTTCAGCCACAGGTTAGTGACACCCAGTCCCCCATGTAGCTACACTTCTTGGCAGAATTCATCCTCTAGGTTCAGATGTAAGAATTGAACCATATTTTTAAATGTACCTAATATGTCTCATAGTTAAGGAAACCCTGCTGTGAATTATTTCACAGCAGGGTCTCTTTTAAAAGTAATTTGTTCCTGGATTTCTAGTGAAGTGGAGTAGGCAGTGGTTTCCAGAATCTTCTAGAGTTGTGCAGCCATTACTACCAACACTTTCAGAGCATTTTTACACCCCTGAAAGGGTTGAACCCCCTGAACCCGTTAGCTGCCTCGCCCCCCTCAGCTCACCCTCTTCCCTGTCCTGCACAGCAGTTGTCTTCTCTCCAACTTCATAGCTGCACCTCTTGTAGGTACTGCATATTCATGGAGTCATAAAGACATGATGTTCTATGAATGATCCCTGTAAGGTAACATTTTCAAGGTTAGTCCATTGGAGCACGGATGCATGCTTCATTCTTCTTGGCAATAAATAATATTCCATCATAGGGGTGTACTACTTTTGCTTATATCAGTTGACAGATTTTGGGTCTTTCTACTTTTAGGTTATTATGAGTAATGTTGACAGCAATATCATGGGCGAGTTTTTGCGTGGGTACATGTTTTTTGTTCTCTTGGAATGTGCCAATATAATTAGAGGACCAGAAGGCTATGATATCTCTAGGTCTTTGGGTTCCTATTTAAGCCAACCCAAACCCAACTCAAATGTACCAATCAATCAGAAACCATCAACTAAACTGTAACTAGAGACTTTCCCAATCAGAAACCTCCATCTGATCTTTCTACCTTAGCCAATCAAATTTGTACTTGGACTTGCAGGTTTCCCCTCATACCCTGTTGCTGACCCACTTGTGGAGTGGTTCTGCCAGTTCATGAGTCACTAAATATACCAATAAACTCGTTAATGTTTTAATGGGCACAAGTTTATTGTTTAACAGGTGAAATTGCTTGATCAAACTGGAGCTCTACTTTTACCTTTTGAGCTCTATCTTTTGCTATCAATCTGGTCCCCAGCGGATGCCTATCTCACCTTTCCCCCAGCAGTGTGTGAGAGTTTTGCCTCCTCTACAGTAACGCTGGCTCTGTCTGGCTTTTTTTTTTTTTTTTTTTTTTTTCTTTTGCGGAAACTGGGGATTGTACTAAGGCCCTTGTGCTTGCCAATGAAGCACTTACTCTACTGAGCCATCTCCCCAGCCCCTCTATCTGGCTTTTATGAAATGGTAGCTCCTGCTTTTGACTTGATGTTAAACATTTTTCCATACATTCCCTGCCATCTACATCTTTGGACAAGTGTCTACTGACACCCTCTGGCTACTCTTTAACTGTGTTGTTTACCTTGAGTTGTAAACATTCTTCGTTTGTTCTTCACATAGTCTAGATACAATGATTTGCACCTCAAATATATGTTTTGCAATATTCCCTTTCATTCTGGGTGCTGTCTTTTTACTTCCTGGACAGTATCCTTAGAAGCAGGAAAATTTTTATTTTTGATGAAGACTGGTTTGGCTTTTTTCTTTTGTTGATCACAATTTTGGTGTCATATTTCAGAAGCCATTGACAAATCCATAAGGTCATGAAGATTTACTCCTGTGTCTTTAGATGTTTGATCCATTTGAGTTTATTAGCAGTTCAGGTTCATTCTTTTGCTCATGAATTCATAGCTGTCCCTGTGCCAGTTATCAACAACACTATTCTTTCCCCAGGGGATTGTTTGTAACACACTAGGTGAAAATCAGTTTACTGCAAGTTTGAGGACTTGTGTCTGGAGTCTCAGTTCTATTCCACTGAGCTCATGTGTCCAACCTTACGCTAGCACCACGCTGTCTTGCTTAATGCATATTTGTAGGTTCTCAAGATTAAAATGTGAGTCTTCCAGATTTGTTCTTTATTTTTTCCAGAGATTTGATGTGAATATTAGGACTAGCTTGCCCATTTTTGCAAGAAGCCAGCTCTGAGGTCTTACAAGGATTGTGTTAAATCTGTAGGTTAATTTGGCAACTATGTTTGTGCCATTTTAACAATTTTTTTTTTTTCAAATAGGATCTTACCAGGTAGTTCAGGTTGACCTTGAATTCACTGTGTAGCCCAAGTTGGCCTCAAACTCAGCATGGGTCCACTGATTCAGCCTCCTGAGTCCTGGGATTATAGGTGTGCACCACTTGACCTGGCCATTTAGTCTTTTGATCTATGAAAATCAGAATGTCTGTTCATTTATTTAGATTTTCTAACATTTGTCAACCATGATTTGTAGTTTACAGATTGTAAATTCTTAGTTCGTTTATTAAATGCATTCCTAAGTATTTCATTATTTTATATTATATATGGAATTTTTCTTTTTATTGCTCTTTCCTAATGTATGGAAATTTAATTTAGCTTTGTATGTTGTGTTTGTGTCCTAACTTTGCTGAACTCAGTTATTAGTTCCAATATTTTTTAGTGGATTCCTTAGGGTGTTCTGTAATACAAGACAGTATACCTGAAGATATAGTTTTACTTTTTCCTTTCCAATCTGCATGCATTTGATTTCATTTTCTTTTCTTTCTTTCTTTCTTTCTTTCTTTCTTTCTTTCTTTCTTTCTTTCTTTTTTTTTTTT
>PVKA01052471.1:0-11702 GCA_004027165.1 Ctenomys sociabilis
GTATGCAGGAAATCCAGAAAGCCTCTTAGGGAGAAGTTTTCAACATTTTAGAGGACTGGCAGAGATCTGGAATCAATAAGCTAAGAACACAGAGGTGCACTAGGGACTGTGTTGGTAAGTGAAATGAATCAAACACAGATGTCCACCTGTGTGAAAGCCTAAAAGAGTAAATAAAGTCTGAAAGGTACGACACATGCTGTGAGAGGGAAAGAATTTGTTTAATGGGAAGGAAAAACTGAGATGAGAGAAAAGACAAAAGGAAGATTAGGAAAAGATATATTTATGCAGGACAATTTGGATAATTATATCGACAATTTCTGCTGGTCTTTGAAAGGGGCAATTAATGCTTGATAATTATTTATTTTTATTCTTTTTTAAAAATTTCATGTAACTTTTTAAAACCAATTTTGTAGGTTTACATCTGGTAACCTAAACAACTAATTTGGAGATAGCATGCAATACAGCAACCACTGTTGCATTCCTACTACTTTGTTTAGTGAAATTTTGTGTTGTTTCTAATGCTTTTTTTTTAATGAGCTGCAATGACACTGCCCCAGTCAACAGGCAGTTGTGGCAGTTGCATGCTTCAAGGTTGGGAGATGATTGGAACAGACAAAGCAACACAGAAACAAATAGCTAGAGATCAGTTAAGTACTTTACCAGTAAGTTAACAAAGACCCAGAGGCTAGCCCAAGAGTGGAAGTTTCTTTCATTAAAATGAAGAAACTGTTTGCCTTTGGGGAGGATGACACTGTCTTAGTTAAAGAGAGAGGGAGTGTGTGTGTGTGTGTGTGTGTGTGTGTATGAGAGAGAGAGAGAGATAGAGAGAGAGAGAGAGAGAAACCATGAATGATTTAGCATCAGTAACTCTAAAGAATACCTAGTTATTTGCAGCTATAAGATTGAATGGCTCTTGAATGCGTTACCAGAACAACCACCATCTACCAGAGTGAGCTCAGAAGCACACAGCATAAAGAAGCACTTTTTTTTGCTTAATAGAGAATAAAAGCTTTTTCTATGTCATGGAGAAATCTAGAGTTGTGTAAACAGAGCTGCTCCATAAATGCCATATTTCTAGCTCAAGTGTCCTCCCATGTTTAGGAAGTCACACTTCTCCTTATTCTCCAAGATGCTGGTATTTGTTTTAAAGTTGTAGGTTGGAGGAAGGAGGAAAATGAAAGGGTACTGATCAGTGTGTTTTCAATGAAGTCTCTCCGAAGTTGCTTAGGGCTGATCTACTAAGTAGAAATTAACCTCATGACCATATCCAGCTCGAAAAGATGCTGGAAGTTGTGAACTTCATTTTAGATCATCATGAGTAGTCACTAGCTCAAAATCCTATTCTTTTGGAAAACAGACAGTTGAGCTGTTGGAAAATTGAGAAATCTGCCCCAGGGTCCTGGATATATGACACTGTAAAGTGTTGTAATCTGGCTCAACCAACTGTATTTTGTAAAATTTATGTGAACTCCATTTTGTGATATCTTGTCCTCTTTTGTAAACTCCCACCCATGCCTAACTGCAAAATGGGACTGTAAATGGCCATAGTCAACAACTTTTTTCAGATAACTCATTATTAATGTGGAATGTTGCACTGTGTTGGAGTGTGTCACTGAGTTCGGGCACCTAAATTGGTTTAATGATAATGGAGTGCTCATCTTTGACAGGTCTAGACAAAAAAAAGGGGGGAATACAAAGGAAGAATCATGATGTGTGTGTATAAACAGTACAGTTAGGATAAATGTGCCATGCTGCTGCATAATTCTATGAGAAGCAAGATTTGCACTAATAGTGGTTGGACAAGATATTATGTTGGCTTCTAGTACTATGGACAGACACTGGGGAGATAACAAGGTAGGGGGTATTAATTGTCAAATCTGTGACATAAATCACCTGTAGAGAAATAAGATAGGTATATAGCTGCACTCTCTTCATTCACTAATTAGAGACCTCTGCTATAATAATGCCTATAGGTATATCATGTATGCATCTTATACAACACCGAAACATTACGAAAACATATTGCAATGTATTGATTTGTCGAATCTGTCCTGTTAATTTGTCTTGAAACTGTCTCATTGCTATTTGTTCTTCAATAAAAATAATAAAAAAAAGATTTACAAACTGAATGAAAAAGAAGGGACTATTCGTACAAATAAGAAAGTCTTTCTCAGCCTTCGGAGAGAAGACAAAGAAATTGTTTCTTCAACATTCCTCAAAATGAGTTAAACTGTCCTTCCAATTATGGGAACAAACAGAACTCCTGAAAATGTCATCAGATGTCCTTCCGACTATCAGAACAAAAACAACACCTAAGTCAAATAAGGACATATTCCTGTAGGGTTTACAAAATGTAACCTACTGTGCCGGAACAAAGAGTTAATCCTTGGTCATGACTAATTCAAAATAAGCTTTGTAAAATTCCCCTGTCTCCACCTACTCTTGTATTTTTTTTAATTTTTATTTTATTGAAGTACAAATATCAATGAGACAGTTTTAAGATACTTGACAAAATTCACTTGATAAATTAATACACTGCAAACTGTTTTCATAATGTTTTGGTATCGTAGAACATGCATACATGATATTATACTTGCAGACATTACTATAGCGAATGTCTCTTATCAGTAAATTAAGAGTGTAGTTGTTTGTGAATCTTACTTTTTTATACCTGAATTACATCAAAGATTCAATAATTAATACTTTCTACCTTGTTATCTTCCTAGTGGTTGTCCATAGTGCTAGAAGCCAACATAATATCCTGTCCACCCACCATTAGTGCAAATCTTGCCTCTCATAGAATTATGTAGAAGCACAGCATTGTCTATCCCAACTGTACTGTCCATACACACACATCATGATTCTTAATTTCTATACCCCTTCCTTTGTCTGCACCTGTCAAAGATGGGCACTCCATTGTCATTCAACTAATTTAGGTGCCTGAACTCAATGACACAATCCAACATAGTTCAGCATTACAAAACAATAGTGAGTTATCCAAAGAAGTTGTCTACCATAGCCATTTACAGCTCAACTTAATATTATGGCCCCACAATGTATACTTCATTTTCACACTTTTCTGCTGGATGGTTAAGACCTAGACAGAGCAAGACCTATATACCAACCCATGTACTTTATGTTCCTTATGAGGTCAGTGAAGTCCTCTCAGGGTTAATCTTGTAGTCCTGTACCTTATTCTGTAGATCCTTTGTCTGTGTCATCCATGTGGATGAGTCACGGCCAATGCTTGACCAGTTTGCTCTCTGTGAGAGCCTGAGAAAGTCTTCTCTCCATGTGACTCTCCCCAGGCTCACTATAAACTTCGATCACTTTCCTCTGTGGCTCCATAATCTCCTTGTTCAGAGAATTTGGAGCTCAACTGAGTTTCATGATGTTGCAGTGCAGGTTCTCCTATGTCCTGAGTCTTCGTTGACCTTGAAAGGCTAGGGCCAAAATGTTGGCTGGCTTTGTGGCTCTTCTATTTCTCCAACTTTGATCTGTGAGCTTAGGTTGTTATCCATCCAGAAGAAAAGCTGATTAGTATCCTGCAGCATATGTCATTCACTTTGCCTTATCTCCCCCTACCTTTGTGGTTTTTTCCTTTAAAAACTGTGCTTCACTTAAGATTAGTGCACACCTAGCAATTTTGCTGGGGTGTATGCTGCTGGGTTCCAGCTAAAATAAAGCGCTTCTTTGTCTTTTGGACTTGACTCATTGTCATTTGATTTTTGAGCTACAACATAAAGGGAGAGAGATTATGTCAATTTATAGGTAATTTAGCAATTATTTAGTATTTTAGAATATCTCCCATACTTGCCAGTAACTGTACTACCAAGACTCATGTATGACGTGGTGATTTTAATGGTGCTTTATGTTACTGTAGATATTTGTAAAAGAAATAGGAAAGGTCCATCTGCAGCTGTCAACTTGCTTTCTGAGTCTGTATTTGTCTTTTTAGTATGTTTTATCTAAACAGAACTACATGTTATATATGTTTAATGTCTGGTATCACTTCCTGAACTGAGTGATGTTTTGGGTTTTATCCACATCATAGATGAGCCTGGTACTTCACTTCTGCTTATTGTCAGATAGTATTCCATTGTGTAGACATTGACAGAGTTCACCCAGTAGGGATAGCAGCAGTGCAGCAAAGCAACAGAAAAAATAAAAAAGGCCTTTATTGTGGACACTAGAGGACCACAAGGAAAGACACATGGAAACACTCGGGCCCAAACGGTGGAGGGCAGCTATATTTATAGGTTCCTAAAGGGGGCGGGGCCTTGGGAGGTGAGGTGATGACGTTGTAAGGGCTCGTTGTATATCCTCTTGGGAGGTGAGGTAGATCATTTGGTGTGCCGGATGAAGAGAATGCTGGGAAGTAGAGGTAGGTAGTTGTTCCAGGCTCATTGCCACCTTGTGGAGATGCCATGGTAATTCAGCCAGTTTCTGCATGGGCCGGACCTATCAGATGTCACTGTCTGCATGTAGAAGTTGAAGCAAACTGGAAAAGGCCTACATGGTCATCAACTCATAAGTAGTTCTTTTTCCAGTTTGGCAGTGTTATGAATAATGCAGCTAAGAACATATTGTATAATATTTTGGAAGATGTATGATTTTATTTCTCTTGAGTCAATCCCTCAAGAATTTTGAAGTCATAAAATAATTGATGTTTAATATTTTGAGGTGCTTCCTAACTATTTTTCAAAATGGCTATAGTAGTCCTCTTGGGCTACATTGATAAAATAGCACAGACTGATCTTTAAACAACCTAGATTTATTTCCTCCTAGTTCCGAAACTACAACACAAGTCCAAGGTCAAGGGCAGAGCAGGTTGGTTTCCCCAGAGTCCTCCCTCCTTGGATTGTAAATGGCCTCTTTTTCTCTTTGTCCTCGCATGGCCATTTTTAGTGCATGAATTAGCCGTTGGTGCTTTTGGTCAACAAATCTGTACTCCTTATAAGAGCATTAAAGCTCACCTTGAGAGTCTTATTTTATCTTACCCCCTCTTTAAAGACCCCTTTCTACATATATTCAAACTCTAATGTAATGGAGATATAGCTCCACATACCAATTTTGAGGGTAACAATTCAATTATAATATGGACATTCCTTTAAAAGTTTTCTTGTTATTTTTTATTCATTTTAATGAGAACAAAAGATAAAATAGCACTGAAACAGTTTCAAAACAGGTCAATAGGACAGTTACAATACTTAATACAATGTATATTGCTGTTTTCATAGTAATGTTATACCCTGACAAATTGGACTCCATTTTGCTTTTCTAATCTCGCCATGTTCCTGTTCTGTATGCGCCTACTCCCCCCCCCAACTCCCCCTGTCCTGGGAAAGTTACCCCTTCCAACTTCCCCACATCTGCACCCACCCCTCCCAACTCCCCCACATCTTTACCCCTTCCCTATTTTTGAGGATCTTGACGGCACCTGTTGCTAAATGTTCCAAGAAAGTACTCCTCCCAACTCCCCCTGTCAGAGAAAGTTGCAAGGGACTATAAAAATTTCAAGAAACTGCAGCTGTATGTGCAGCTAGGTGACCATAGGCCTAAACTGTACATCCTGTTTCTGATTCAAACTTCCTCAAATCTTGTTCCCCCAGATGGCCCTCAACCAATCCTAATAAAGGTCATCTATAAAATAACATTTGCTATTGGCTTCTGTAACCTGCTTGCTCAAACCTCCATCTTGCGGTTTTTGGGTTTAAATACTGCCCTGTTTCTACAATCAGGGCTCCTCTCTGTCTCTTGGACTCAGAGGGTGCCGCTTCAAATTTTTGGACTTGTCCCGTTGTCATTTGATTTTTGAGTTACAACATTTAGGGGCTCGTCTGGGACCCCTAAAGGCCTCATTTTTCTTTTCTCTTCTTGCTTCTGGACATGGTAAGTAAAAAAAATTACAACAAAATTATTTATTTCTTATGCCAGCTTAATTTTGTTTGTTTCGGCTGACGGACCTGGTGTCCCTTCTGCCACGGAGGTCCGTTATTTGGGACTGATCAACCAGATGACGCTCCTGGATTGGTCAATCCACTTGGAACTAGCTAATTGGATGATGCTCCTGGTTGGTTAGTTCATCATTTGGCCTGGCTAGTTGGACGATGCCCCTGACTGACTAAGTCAAAATTTGTCTTGTTTGGTTGGAAGTTGTTTCTAGCTAAGATAGATAAATTATATTGTTGTGAATTTTCTTTTTCTTTGAATTTGAGTTCTTAATTGGCAAGTTAATTGGCATGTTAATTTGACCTTTTGGCTTTATAGGTTGCAAATCTACAAAATCCGCATCATAAGTGTGTCTCTTTGTGTCTTGTTGTCTTTGTCTCAGTCCTGTTCAGTCTCCTTTGTTTCTATATTATGTATTTCTATATTTGTCTATGTGCTATCATTTTCACTCTCATCATTTTTGTTGTTGTGTTCATACCCCTTGATATAACAAACCCCCCAAAAAATCTCCTAACCCTCCTGGGATCCTCTTCAAAACCCCCTTTTCCAGACTCACCTTCAAAAAACTGGGATATCCTGACCAAGTCTTACATTCAGGCCTAGATTAATTTGTCTGTGACCCCCCCAAAATGACTCAAGGTTTGCTGTACTGGACCCCATCCCTGGATGGCCAGCCAACTGAAAAGAGATGGCTATGACCCCCGACTGTCATCCTCAGAACCTACTTGTTCCACCTGCTATCCTGTACACAAATAAAATTGTTAGAAGGTTATAATGTTACTTTAATGGTATATTTTATACCTGTTTTAAATTTGTATGTGTTACATTTGAACTGATTGCTAAATGTACTGGTAATACATGCCTATATAAAACACAGGACTCCTTTTGTCAGTTAAATGACATTAGGTCGGCAACCATTCTTAAAGACTTGGAGGACAGGTTTCACTGAGATAGACTGGTTCTGATCCCCCTCTACATGCTAGAGGGAATATCAGGCCTGCTCTGTTTCAGTTTCCTTCTTTTGGTTTTACTCCTAATTTTCCATCTTTTTGTACTTTCCTTTCTAGAGGCATGTAAAGTTTAAAACAAACAAGCAAACAAAAAAAAACTCTATAGAATGTTCCAACTAAGTAATACTCCTAAGTTTAGTTATCATTGGGATAAATAAGATATAAAATATAAATTTTGTCACTGTAAGATGCTTAGTAAACTGGCTCTTGACCACTGAGAGATCTCCACTAGAAATTCTGCCTGGGCTTTTCAGTAAGGTGACTGTATTCAGACCGCCACACGAAAGGCAGTCTTTGGCCCAGACAGAGTTCTAACCACTGAAGCTGAACATCAAAATGCTATTTTTCCCCTTTCCCATCCAAACTGGGACCCCAACACGGATAGAGGTAAGGAGGCTCTCAACAGGTATCACCAGTTACTCCTGGGAGCCCTTAAGGCTGCAGCCCGGAAGCTCAACAACCTCATCAAGGTATCAGAGGTAAGACAATTGGCCACTGAGTCCCCTACAGTCTATTTAAAAAGGCGGTTTAAAGCCTACCGTGTCTATACACCAATAGACCCGGAGGTTCCTGAGAATGCTTGAGCCATCAATATTGCGGTTGTGAGCCAGTCGGCCCCAGATATAAAACAAAAATTAAAAAAAATAAAAAGATTTCAGAGAGCCCCACTTAGTCAGTTGACAGAAATAGCTCAAAGATGTTTGACTAACGAGAGACTAAGGAAGACATGAATGATAAAAGAATGATCAAAATACAAAAGTGTCTAACCACTGGGAAAAAACCGGTCCCTCAGCGTGGCTCCAAGCACTCTCCCTGGATAAGAATCAAAGATTTAGGACCTTGGAACAGACCAATTGCCTATCTCTCCAAAAGGCTGGACAATGTAGCTAAAGGATGGCCCTCTTGCCTCCGCATGATTGCAGCTGTAGCGCTGCTGACCCGAGAGGCAAAGAAACTAACATTCGGTCAGTTGATCAAGGTGGTGTCCCCACATGCTTTAGAAACTCTTACTAAAAATTCCCCCTGATAAATGGATGACAAACGCACGCATCCTGCATTACCAAGCCTTGCTGTTAGATCCCAGCTCAGTCCAATTTAAAAAAGCCACTTCTCTCAACCCGGCTACGATCCTGCTAGATGATGATCCCGACCTGCCACTCCATGAGTGCCTACCAACCATTGAGGCAATCACTGGACTTCATGAAGACCTGACAGATGTGCCTTTACAGGACGCGGAGATCACCCTCTTCACTGACGGTAGTAGTTACATCCATGAAGGTAAGCATGTGGTGGGGGTGGCGGTGACCACACATGACCAAGAATTGTGGTCATCAGGACTAGAGCCAGGAACGTCAGCACAAAAGGCTGAGCTAATTGCTTTAACCCAAGCACTGCTCCTGGGGCAAGGAAAGCGAGTAAACATCTACACAGACAGCAGACAACAGATATGCTTTTGCTACTGTGAATGTCCACAGAATAATGTACCAAAAAAAAAAAAAAAAAAAAAAAAAAAAAAAAAAAAAAAAAAAAAAAAAAAAAAAAAAAAAAAAAAAAAAAAAAAAAAAAAAAAAAAAAACTTCTAACATCAGGGGAACAAAAGATCAAAAATTCTGTCCAAATCCTGGACTTGCTTGCTGCCATTTGGCTGATGCTAAAGGTGTCCGTTATACACTGCAAGGCTCACACCAAGACCCAAGATCCTGTATCCCTGGGAAACCAATTGGCTGACCATGTGGCCCAAGCCACACTAAATGCAGTGGGAGAAAATAGACTCTAAAGTATATATGTTAATGCCTCCCACCATCTCTAACCCCCAGTGAACACTGGAAAATTGATTTCACTGAACTCAATAAGGGAGGATTAAAAGGCTACAAATATTTGCTGGTCATGTTTGACTCCTTCATTGGATGGACTGAAGCCTTCCCTACCAAGTCTGAATCTGCTCTCATAGTGGTCAAAAGCTTTTACAGGTGATTATTCCCAGATTCGGCCTGCCCTTATCCATGGGGTCCGACAATGGCCTTGCTTTTATAGCCCAAGTTACCCAAAAGTTGGCTCAGGCTCTACAAATAAATTAAAAGTTACATTGTGCCTACAGGCCCCAGAGTTCAGGACAAGTAGAATATATAGATCAACACTTAAGTCAACTTTGACTAAGATGTCTCTTAAAACTGGCGAAAACTGGGTGAGTCTCCTTCCTTTTGCTCTTTTGTGTGCTCGATGCACTCCCTAGGTTTCAGGAGTATCCCCCTTTGAGGCCATGTTCGAGAGTCCACCTCCCCTTCTGCCCCGTCTGGCAAAAAAAAGATCACTGAGCTGACTAACCAAGATTTAATTAAGTCCCTACAGGTTCTCCAACTGGTGTTAGTCTAAATCCACAAAGTCTTTCGTCAACAACACCTTGCCCCCGACCCTCCAAAGCTTAGCCTTCCCAACACAGCCAACCCAGGAGACCAAGTACTGCTTAAACGCCTAAAACAAAAAGGACTTGATCCTCACTAAAAAGGACCTTACACTGTGATTCTCAGCACACAGACCGCCATCAAGGTTGCTGACAAGACGGCTAAGATTCATCATAGCCACTTTAAGACCCTGCCACCACCTGACAAGGGACCTAAAGACTCAGATAAGTAGACTATTTAAAACAAGAGATAAATCCTCCAGGAATAATCCTGTGCTTGTGCCTCTGTTACCTGATTTCTGGCTTGCTAGACCTATAGAACAAAAAAATTTCAGACTAATGGTCGAAGACCAAAATTTTAAATGGCTCAGTGAACAAATTGATAAAGACTTGGCCAACTTACAAGACTCAGTGTCCAAATTAAAAAAATTCCTCAGTTCATTGGCAAAAATGATGTTACAAAATTGCAGAGGTTTAGATTTATTGTTATTAAAAAAAATATGTTTGGCTTTAGGAAAAAAGTGCTATATATACACTAACCACTCAGGTGTTATTAAACAAAATATGACAGAAATAAAACAAAGGCTGCTAGACAGAAAAAAATAGAGACAAAACCAACAAAATTGGTTTCAAAGATGGTTTAACTTCTTTCTTTGGTTACTACTCTCCTGTCAACTATCGCTGGCCCTCTAGTTATACTTCTACTCCTGGTCACTCTGGGACCATGTATCATCAATAAGTTAGTCCAATATGTCTCCAACCAAATCCACTCTGTAAAACCCATAGTACTCAGAACACAGGGTTGACAACCACTAACTGAGTCTGGTCAAACAACTGAGTCAATGATTTGACTCAGCTACTAAAAGCAGTGGACTGACAAATTGGACTCCATTTTGCTTTTCTAATCTTGCCATGTTCCTGTTCTGTATGCGCCTACCCCTCCTCCCAATTCCCCCTGTCCTGGGAAAGTTACCCCTCCCACTTCCCCACATCTGCACCCACCCCTCCCAACTCCCCCACATCTTTACCCCTTCCCTATTTTTGAGGATCTTGATGGCACCTGTTGCTAAATGTTCCAAGAAAGTACCCCTCCCAACTCCCCCTGTCAGAGAAAGTTGCAAGGGACTATAAAAATTCCAAGGAACTGCAGCTGTATGTGCAGCTAGACGACCACAGGCCTAAACTGTACATCCTGTTTCTGATTCAAACTTCCTCAAACCTTGTTCCCCCAGATGGCCCTCAACCAATCCTAATAAAGGTCATCTATAAAATAACATTTGCTATTGGCTTCTGTAACCTGCTTGCTCAAACCTCTATCTTGCGGTTTTTGGGTTTAAATACTGCCCTGTTTCTACAATCAGGGCTCCTCTCTGTCTCTTGGACTCAGAGGGTGCCACTGGGTACCAGCTAAAATAAAGTGCTTCAAATTTTTGGACTTGTCCCGTTGTCATTTGATTTTTGAGTTACAACAGTAATTATTCAGAAAAAAATAAAGACATTGTGCTGGGCTGGCAAGGTAGCTCAGTGGTCTAAAGTGCCTGATTAGGCGAGCTTGGGCAGGGTCTGGGGACCACGCTTTTGTCCCCAGGACCACATGATGCACAGCTCTTCCCTCAGGGTGGGCTGAGCCAGCCTAAAACCTAAAAAATAAAAACTAATCACATTGTGTTGAAAAATAAAATTTTATCTGAATTTTGTTTGTCACAGTTTTTCCATATTTTTGGAAACATTTGTTCTTGTGTACTTTTAAAATACAGTTATTCTAATAGGTATGATGTGCTGTCTTCTGATTTTAAACTGTATCACTAGTAATTAGAACAATGATGTTTACTACTTTTCATACGCATATTAGGCATCAGTGTTAGTACATCATCTTTGGTGAACTGTTTATTCAAATTCTTTCCCCACTTTTACATTGATGTTTAGTCAGCAAAGTGATATAATTACTGCCAGTCTCTGAAATGCACTTAATGATGAAGAAACTCCTCCAAGGCTGAAATGGAGAAAGTTAGGACATTCAAAGCACTTTTAACAGTGGAAAGACATGAAAATCACGTTTAAGTATTCTCTAAATACTGCTATAAATATTAACTTAACACTTCCTTGTATCTCCAAAACTGTAGTCCATGAGCCACTGAATGGGCTCATGGTCTGCAGTTTGATAAGATCCAGAAGAATTCTCCTCGCATTAAAATAGTCCACTGGCTAAGAACATGCTACTTCTTTCTTATTTCCTTTCATCTTTCACATATGATGCTGACCAGTTTTGTAACACTGGCAAAACTTGACTCTACCAAAATCTCTAGACAGCATTTCAAAGCTGAGATGTCCATGTGCCT
>PVKA01052472.1:0-11698 GCA_004027165.1 Ctenomys sociabilis
AAAAAAAAAAAAAAAAAAAAAAAAAAAAAAAAAAAGTAATGCCATATTAATGTGCTGAGCTGTGAAAGGCTCAAGTCAACAACTTCTGACATTGCTAGTCTTACTGATAACCCACTACTATGGTATTATATAAGGACTACTGGACTATGTTGGATTATTTTGCTGAATTCACATACCTACAATATTTAAATGGCAATGGAATCCCCTTCTCTGACAAAACTAAACAAAAAAAGGGGATATGAATGAAGGAACATTTTGTATCTGTATATACAAAATAGATAGGATAGATATATAGCTACTTTCTCTTAACTCAATGAGAAGAAAAAAATTGTACCAATAGTGTTTGGACAGGATATCATGTCTATATCTTGTACTATAAATAAGGACTACAAAGACAACAATATGCACATGTATTGATTATTGTAACTGTCCTACAAACCTATTTTGAAACTGTCTCATTGCTATTTCTTTCTCAATAAATTTTTTTAAAAACTTTGATCATGAACACAAATTTGGCAAATCAGTGTGAATCATGAATACAAAGGATATAATATCTTGTAGCTTGAGCAAGAGCTTTAAAGATAAGATTATGTAATGTGTTCACTGTTGTTCTTCTCCTATGATTTTGTTATGAGATTTTATTTGACCCTTTCTCCCTAAAATTAAACCTGGAAAAAATACAAAGGAACTCTACAAAAGTGACACATAAAAGGATATACTCCTTCTTTAGAATCATCCCATACTTCAAATTTGAAGTCAAACTTTTAAAATGTGAGGGTAGGTTCCTCTAACATACACTGTCACACTGTGCTGTGTTTCTCCCTCAAAGCACTTGCCACAAACTCAAGAAACTGTTAGGACATTCGATTCAAGATGTGGGGCTGAACTCACACATTTACCAGTCTTATCTCCCAAGTCTAACAAAATGAGTAGAATAAGGCAATATGAATAACTTGACCCAAGAATGGTACCATTAGGCCAGAAGGGTGTGGAGTTTCTAGATCTACCCAAGAGTAAAGTTACCAGTGCACGTGGGCACACATGCGAAAGACTTCTCAAAAGCGTATCTTCCCACTGAAGAGTAGGAACTCTGAAGCAGCGAAGGCTAGTAGGCAAGCAAGTCTGAAAGACAATGGAGTTGCAAGGGTCGGGGGAAGAACTGCATCCGTTTGCAACCCACAGAGTGCTGATCTGGCCTTCCCTTGGGGGAAAACCATGACTATGCTTTTACCTAGGCAAGTAAAATTAGAAGGCTAAGGAGTAAGACTCCCAGTGTCAACAGTTGGACTGGCAAAGATAAGCAGTAGCACCTCTGATAATTATGGATAACCACTAAGAAGATAACAATGTACAATGTATTAATTATTGAAATTGTCCTATACTTAGGTAAGCACAGGGCCCAGGGTTCGATCCCTAGTTCCGCATGCCGTGCCAGCCCTGCCCTCGGGTGTGCTGAGCCAGCGATAGAGTCCGGGCGTGGTGGCACACGCCTATAATCCCAGCACTAGGGAGGCAGAAAGCAGGAGGATTGCTGTCAATGTGGGCTGCATGGTGAGACACTGTACAAAAAAAAAAAAAGAAAAAAGAAAGAAATTGTCCTATTAATCAGTTTTGAAACTGTCTCATTGCTATTTGTTTCTCAATAAAATTAAATGAATGAATGAATGAATGAATGAATGAATGAATGAATGAATGAATGAATGAATGACAGGGACACTACCTTAAAAAGCAAAGCAAACAATCCCAACCAAAAAAAAGTCTTGAGTAATTCTAAAGAAAACAGTTTTCTGGATGGGGTTGGGGACATAGCCTGGCAGCATAAGTGCCCAGGACCAAAGTTCAGTCTCCAGTACCACACGCCATGCGGGGATGTTGAGACCAACCTGCACTACACAGTGAAATCAAGGCTACCTTGAACTGCATAGCAAGACCTTGTCTCAAAAACTTAATTTATTAATTGATTAGTTAATTAAATTAAAATTTTCAACATGTAAAAATATTTTAAAGGATGGTTTTCCTAAGCACTAGAAATATTGGGCATCTTTTTCTTTTATCATTTATTCCATTTTGTGAACATGGTTCAGATTTTTGCCATTTTTCCCCTGTTGTATCATTTGTGATTTTAATGAATGACTTGCAAATATTCTTGCATATTTCATATGACCTAAGTGGGGCAGATATTTTTTCTGAGCCTGTCAATTCCCTTTAAATGTCTTTGAGTGTCTCTCTTATATGCTGGGGATTGAACCCAGGGTCTTGTAATGCTCTTAACTCGCTCTGCCCCTGAGATACATTCCCAGCGTCTTTAGGCTTCTTGTAGTCCAAGAGTTTAAAATGTTTATAGAAAGTAGTCTGTAATTTTCCTGAAATCTCACAGTCTTTCACAAAGTCATAGGCCTTTTTGTTGTTGACATCACAGAACACCAGAGAGGGTACGAAGCAGTTTTATCGCTTTGCTCTCAGCTCCAGAATCTGGAAAGTCCAAGGGTTGACAGGGTTTCTGTGAGGGGCTCCGGAAACTGCATTTTATGGCAAAAGAGTGAAACCTCGAGCCAACATTGCAGAAGAAAGAGCATACAAGGAGCAGACTGGCTTTACAGCAACCCTCTGTAAGGAGGGTTATGTCCAAAATAAAGGCTTTAATCCTTGCTACCTAGTCCAGAAGCTCTCCTCCCGTCATTCCCACAATGGTACATTTCAGTGTGGCCTTGGGAGAGGGCAAACAAAACTCAAACCACACCCAGAATGTTGTCTCCACCCCCACTGCAATCAGCAAAAATTTTTTCTATAATTTTAAATACTAAAACCACCTAACTTCTCTAAATTTCAGCTTCCTCTTCTTCATTAGTGACTTGGGAGAATAAATTTAGTATGCAACTGATCTTGCTCAGGCTTTTTTCATTCATTACTCTCTATTTCCTTTTCTCCATAATTGGGCTGCATCCTCTAAGTCTCTTGCCTAGTATGTGTTAAGCACTTCAGTGCATTATCTCATGTATGGATTAAGAAGTTGAAATAAATGTTTGTTGAATAAATGACTGATAAATATTAAGCACCTATTATTTGTTCATCATTTTGTGTAATTTATCTTATTTAGTGCATATAGGATTCTCATGAGGCAGATATCATCATTCTCATCATGGGAGATGATATTGAAGCCAATGCTTAGAAATGATTAGTAGCACTAAATATGTGTACAGTTTTAAGTTACAGATTTGTTATCCAAATCCAGGTCTGTCTGGCTTGGAAATACAAGTTGAGAGTGAAATAAAAGATCAAGGAAGACATGAAAGAAAAGGCAGTAAGAATGAAATCTTGATGGTTGTGGTGGTATAAGCTTGTACTCCCAGCTGCATGGAAGGCAGAGGTGGTAAGATCATAGGTTCAAGGCCAGCATGGCCAATTTTCAAGACTGTCTCAAACATTTTCTACAAGGGTGAGTGTTGGGGGTATAGCTTAGTGGTAGAGCACCCCAGCATTTGATCCTCACTACTGCAAGAAAAAAGAAAGGAAGGAAGGAAGAAGAATGTTTTCTTTTCTTTTTTTTTTTTTTTTTTTTTTTTGCAGAACCAGGGATTGAACTCAGATCTGTGTGCTTGCCAGGGAAGTGCTTATTCCACTGAGTCATCTCCTGGGGCCCCAAAAATATCTTATATAGATTCCATATGCTCTTAGAAGAGGCACAAAATCTTTGAAGTCTTTTTCACTAAATCCTAAAGATGTCAAGGTCCAAAAAACCTGGCAGTTCTCTTAGCCAGCAGAGTTGTGGCAATTACTCCAGACAGCATTCCTCTGAAGACTATATTTTTTCCATGAATTCTCTAGCATTAGGAATTAGAGGGTTTTTTTTTTTAATTCTAGACTATTAGATTGCCTTCCTGTATCAGTCAGGGTTTTGCTAAAGAAACAGATAGAACACAAGATATACAAATGTGTAAGAAGTTACAATACCTTACGAGGGTCAGCCAGAGTCAGATGAGGAAGCATGCACGGAGCCTCTGCCCACTGGAGACTGAAGGGTTCAGTCCCAGGCCTGGAGCTCAGTGCAGCGTCCTGCACGAGTCCATGCCAGAAGGCTGCGACAGAAGACTGACACGTCCATGCTACAAGGCTGAAGGACACAAAGGGAAGGCGAGAGTCTGCTCTAGGAGCCGGGCGCTGATGTCCACACTGACCACGAAGACCAGAGCTCCTCCAGAGACTGGAAATCCATGTGTCCCTCCTCAGTTCCCTTTTATAGCATCCAGGCCATGAGCCCCCTAAGAGGGATCCACTATGCCCTTGGGCGCAGAATTACTGAGCTGCTTTAGAAGCTGACACAATCAACCACTATACTTCCTATGTCATAAAGTGTGGGTTTTTTTTTTTTTTAAAAGAAAGAAATGTTATTTTTAAACCAAACTTTCATCCTGGTATAGGTTTTTAGAAGAAAATTCATAATGTTATGGTAACAATAATTTAAACACAAAAGATAAATGACTTAAACATGCACTTCTTGTATGTGGCACAATCTAATTAGTCATCATAGAAGATTAAGCTACATTATTATAATACATTATATGTGTGGTCATAGATTCTAGCTACAGAAATAAAAATATGGTACAAATATACATCTTCAGCTTTCAAAATATTTGAGTTTCTTTATTTTGTGCCTGTCATAAGAAAATGATTTACAAACAGCCACATGCTTGTGGAGGTAACATTTAGTTTGCTGAAAGTTTTTTCAAATGGTCTGTTAATGGTACATGTCTAATAATTCTGCAGCATTGACCCTCAGACATTGTTGATTTCAAATAAGGAAGAAAGCAACTTCCTCTAAAGAGGATGTAATGACGAACAAAGGGCGGAAGAGAAGGTTAGAAGCAACAATTAGGTGTGCAATAGTGATGGGTAGCTCTGCGCGAGGACCGCAGGGGAGACGCTCGGAACACACTGGGAGGATGGACTGTTAAGCAAAAAAATCTGAAGCAAAACAAATGACAGAATATACGTGTGTGTGTGTGTGTGTGTGTATGTGTGTGTGTGTGTGTGTGTGTGTGTGTGTGTGTGTGTGTGTGTTAAATGTCTTTGGAAAGACTCACAAGAAACTGGTAGAACTGGAGAACTGGAATTTAAAGTACTGAGTTTTAGGGCTGGCCAAATAGCTCAGGGGATTAAAGTGCCTGCAGGCAGGGGTGTGCGCAGACACTGATTGAGACTGGGCGTGGTGGCGCACGCCTGTAATCCCAGCACTTGAGAAGCTGTAAACAGGAGAATCCGTGTGGGTCCGATCTAGTAGTGAGACCCTGAGCACCCTAAAAACCCTTCCCTAAAATACAGAAAAAAGAAAAGTAAAGTACTGAGTTTTTCTATATTGCTTCTAATATTTTGGGATTTTGTTTTACTATATTTTATACAGAAAATGAAAAACAGAAAAACTGGAAAGATAAAAATAAAGCACCAAGTTTGGAGATTAAGATTGAGGAGACTTTTGGATGGCGAGCGTTTCTTTCACGTGTACTTTAGTTTTAAAACAGGATAGCAATGGACAGATAATGCTGCCTGAAATGCAATTCTCACATGTTTACGGCATAATGGTTTGCCAGTGGGGTGCATTAGGGTGTGCACAAGCTCACCCAAGCCACACTAGACACAGTCTCTTAGAAACCAGGCTGGCATGTATTCACAACTGCTAGGGTTCCTCTGTGTTCCCTGAAGTCCATGTTTTGTAAATCTAATCCCCAGTGCAATAGTTTTGATGGGGGTGGTTTTAAGAGGTAACTGGCCCATATTGCCTCTTGCTCTCTTGCCTGCCCCATGTGATGTCCAGCTTTCCAGTCTGAGCACTAGAAATCCAGTAGCAGAAGAGACCTGTGTCCGAAAAACAAAGTGGAAATCTGGGTAGGCAACGAACCAGAGAAATAGACATGTGTTCTGTGCAGGTTGATCATGGTGAGAATGCAAAAAATGATCCTCATGCATTGAGGGAGGCACAGAAATATTGAGAGAGGCTGGCTAGATGGAAGGGTTGCACAGATGAAAACAAAAAATGTGTCGATGACAACCTGCATGGACCAAACAGTAAGCAACAGATTTCTTCCTAGTCCCCTCATTGAAGACCAGATTTCTTCCCATCCCACACTGCTACCTCCCCCACCCTGTGCTGTGGAACTTATAAACCATACAACCACACAAACTTCCAGAGACCATGTAAACTCAGAACTCACATAAAAGCCCATGCAAGAGAGAAGGGAGGAATCCAAATTTGTGAGAGATTAAGTTTCTACCACACTGATGGAGTAGTGACCTGGAAGTTAAATGTAGCTGAGTTGTACAAGAATAAAGCTGACACGTAGAATCTGTCACCTACATCTGTGGCCTTCAATTGATACCCACTATGCTTATGGCACACATTGGCTTTAAACACCCAGTGTGTGAGGGGAGTAGAAGCACTGTATATGATAACATGTATAAACTTCCATGGCCAATGTAAATGCCACATAAATGTGACTTCCCTTGTCTCAGTCTCACCCGTCCGGTTGACATCCACAGAATATTGTAATTGTCAAGTTTATAGCTGGCTAGACATTAATTATACTTTAGGTTGGCTGCTTTGTGATGGCATTTTAGCATCTTAATCTCATCAGTAAATGTCCTCAAATCACATGGATTACTTCTGGGAAGGATTTTTATGGCCAGTTAGTCCCACCCACCGTGTAGTTTCCAGTAAGCTTCAGTCAAAGAGAATGTCCCCTCCCTGACCTGCGCATGCTGTCATTTCCCAGTCCTTTTGCCACAATCATCTAGGAGTCCATCTTTTGGCATCCTGGCCCTCTGTTCCTCATTAATCAGATAAGCAATGGTCTGCTTGATGCCGGTCCAGGAATTATGTGCTGCACCACTTCAGGGTCCTCCTGCTGTCACTAGATGTGGAAAAGAAAGGAGACCAGTGTGGGTCTTTACTTTACCACATTCAATCTTCGTAACTACCACCATTGGACGGACACAAAGCTACAGATCAGAGAGCCTAAGTCATGGAAATAAATAAATAGGAACCTGGAGGTTATATGCAGAAGACTCCAAAGCCACTGCCTTTCCAACACATTTCCACTTATGCAAGGAAGACTAGCACAGAGGGACAGCTGATTGGCACATCTGGCCAGTCCACAGAGGCATTTGAATTAATCATGAAAACATGTACATGTTTGACAATAGCATGTAAGCGGGGAGAGAGAGAGAAAACTTAAATGTCTTTTCAGGGCCTGGGAGATGGCTCAATAGAATAAGTGCTTGCATGGCAAGTGCAAGGACCTGAGTTCAATCTGTGGCACCACCAAAAAAAAAAAAAAAAAAAAAAAAAAATCAAGCATCTTTTCTGAATTATGGTCAAAATTTAGCTTGCCATTTAGTTTTATAGCAACAATAATAATGCGTATATCTAGTACTCTGCTGCTGTTGGTATTTGTGTACCTATTATATGACTTCATTCTTACAAAACTCCTGGCAAGCTATGTAGGGAAGCATCATTATTCTCATTCTTTTGAAGAAAAGAGACAGATTTGTTCCATGTCCCCCAACAATCTCAGAAACAGAACTAAAAGTTCAAAACAGTGTTCACAGGCTATGTGGGTACTTTGAGCACTGGCTGGAGACTTGGAGAAGTGCAACCTCCTGTCCTTGGTGAAATAGAGAGTAAGGAGGACCAGCAGGGTCTCAGCAAGAAGGGATGACACGATCAGGTCAGATAATTGAGGAGATTATTAAAAAGGACCTATTTACAAAAGTGTGTGTGGAGACCTAGCACACATGTCTCATTGACATCTGAGAAGCATCATCCTTCAGTGCCAGACTCAGCAAACAGGAAGAGGATGTGGTTATTTGTGCAGAGAGAGATCTGTGCATGGGGATTAATGGGTAGGAGCTCTGGCCTTAGTCAAAGGGGACAGCAGCTTGCGATGGCCCCAGAAGAGGGGTCCAGAAATACCCTGATCTTCCTTCTCCCCCTCCTGCCTTTGATCATTTGCTGGTGCTCCTTTTTGACCAAGTCCAGCTAGAGACAAGGATGCCTAGCGGTGTGGTCAGTGCACTTTAGCCCCAGAAAGCACAGAACAGAGGAGTGCAGAACAGGTTTTCAAGTCAATCTGAAGGAGCAAATGTGAGAGATCTTGCCTATGATGTTTTGTGCTAAATTAGAGCCTACACTAGAACAGTGTATCAAAAGAACTTTGGTATGTCTGAAATGACTGAACGATAAAAAGGATCCATTACACAAGCTTCAAGTGCATGCAAATCAGAAAGATTGGTCTCTGACGTGTTATAAGATCTGTGTTCAGTGTGTCCCCTGTGTGCTCAGGATGGAGACACATGGAAACAAAGTAGCTGCAGCAGTCCCTGACATCACACCTGTATGCCACATTGATTGGAACAAGGCTGTATTTTAGAATTTCCAATAAAACTGCCATGATCCACTGGACTATCTGGAATCATACATTCAGCTGTGTGGCTACCATATGGAATGCACCACTGGAGTTAGACTAGGTTTTATCATTCTTAAATATGGAATGGGATGGTGGTCTATAAGCCACATAGATTCTGGAGCAGAGCCAAGATGCTCATGTAGAATCACAGGCCTGGCCTCTGCCAGCCAAGGGAACCAAGAGGGCCCAAGGAGCGTGGGAGTGTTTCAGTCCACGTGTAATTTAGTAATAAAATTGGATAACTGGAAAAAACCAACAGCTTTGTGCTGGATAAAGTGGATGAGTTTTTATTTATTTTACTCAATGAAAAGACAATGGGTGGACAATACAGGTTGGCATGGAAGTTGAGATTCCTTTCTCAGGAGCGTCACCTCCTGACAAAACGTGGCTGCTGTACTTCCAGGTGTTGCATCCAAGTTCAGAATAGGAAAAGGAAAAGGAGCCAAACAGGCTACAGGGAGAGATTGTTTTCCTATTGTCTTTTAATTTGAGAAATGTTGCTTTTCTATTTGGCAAGGAAAACCTTTTCCTACATTGGCCACACTAGGCTATGTGGCCATCTCTTGACCCAAAGGAGGCTGAGAACTCTAGATGTAGATGAGGAAGGGAGCTGTGGCCTGGTTCAGAGAGCTCAACCTCGGCCTCTGTCACGGGAATGCATGCCTGAGAGCAGCAGAGATGCAGCAGAGCCTGGAAATCGTCACTTCCTGGTGGAGCCAATCGGCGGAGAATCATCCTCCCGATAATAAAATTGGATAACTGGAAAAAATGACAGCTTTATGCAGGATTCCACTGGCTGCTAACTCAGAAGAGTGATCGGCCAAATTTTCCTAGCAAAGAGGGCAGTAAAGCCAACCACAAAGAGAATTCAGGAAATTTGCTGGAACAGTATTGCTATCTCATTTCCAGAAAATGTAAGAGCCTTTCTGAATAACTTTATGAGCTGAAACTCATAATCTCTGTCATATACCAGCATTAATATTGGCTACTTTTTTCAAAGAAGCTTATCCTTTTGGAAAGCGCCTTCCATCTAGCTTTAAACACTTCTTACAGTTATAGTTCGTGTCTAGATAAATCCGAATGAATCAGTGCACATTCATAAGGCAGGTTCTCAAAAGGAAACTGGGCAGGCTCTCTCAAATTTTGCTTTCTCACTGGACACACAGTTTTTTCTTATACAAGCATGTAGGATGTACTAGAAAACAGAGATCTTTTGTGAAAGGGAAAGAGAGAGGAGAGGTGAAAGGGACACAGAAGAATAAGGAGGTGTTGTGTACCTCTACCAATTCCATGCTGTGAATATTATTCTATACTACAAGCCTTGACAGAGTTTTTTCAAGGAGCAGGTTGGAGAATTTACACCCACATAACATACCACAAGGTTTCTCCTCAGGTCCACATCACAAAGTGGCTCTTGTCCCAACATGTGCTTCCTGTCTTTTCTATTCCAAAAGAGCCACGTCATGTTCTTCTTTTGTTTTTTAGATGAGTTTCACTGTGTTATCCAGACTGCCTTCTCACTATATAGCCCAACCTGTCCTCTAAGTCTTGGGCTCAAGAATTCCCGCTCCTTCAGCCTCATGTGTAGCTGGGACTACAGGTATGTGCCACTGTACCCAGTTTAGGGTCTTCCTTCTTAAACAGAAAGTTTGGAGAAAGACTGACAAAAATCAACTCAACAAGAGCAAACTCTAGGCAAAGTTTGGTGTAGCTTCATAGAAAATGTCAACAACTTATCATCTTTAGTAAATAATAAAACTATTGAAATGCAAATGTATTAATTTATTTTTGTATGGCACATGACAAAAATAATGAATGTCAGTCTTCACTGTAAAGCAGAACAGGATAAAGAGCACAAAACGACTAAAATGGAAGAGAAATAGTTACATGTACTAGACTAGGCCATGTATAATGGGAAGAGAGTGCTGAAAATGCAAATTTAAACTGTGGAATTCTGTGAGTTGCTAAAATATGATACAGTTTCCACTGTAAATGTTTAAGAAAAATTCTGTTTCATGTGGCACATGAACTAATAAAATTTCTTTGAGGTTGGTGGGTATAATTAGATACAATAATAACAGGCAAGTAAAATAGGATGATTTCTATGTCAAAACAAAGAAATAATAGAGATAAGTATAAAGCTGTCTCAGTTACTCTTCTCCCATTGGTGAGACAAAATACCCAACACCTAAAATGAGGAAGGAAGGGTTTACTTAACTCACAGTTAGTGGAGGTTTCAGTCCCTACTCAGCTGGCTCCAAGGCAGAGTGGCACATGGCAGACGGCAGCCATTCATAGTGCTGGCAAAGAGCAAAAAGCTCAGGGAGAAGCAGCAACTCCAGCAGCTACATAGCCTCTCTCCACTCCTTACACTGCACTACAGATTACTCAACCCAGGGCCAGGTTGTAGCACTCGCACCTGCAATAACCAATCACAAACTCCAGAAGCCACCCCATGACTGCATGAGGCTTGGTGTCACTATCCAATGCAGTATCCCAGCTCTCAGAATTTACATTAGTAAGCAGTAATGGTAATTACTCATAAGGAATTAGTCTAAACACTTTAAATGCCTGTTTCATACCAGTTAATGTTCACTGAGGTCATCACTATTTTATCGAAAATGAAACTAAATATCAGAACACTTAAGTAACTCCCTCCATCAGAATGCACATAGGTCTTAAGTAGCAGAATTTAAGGTTGAATCAGCATGATAGAATTGATCTGTAACTATATTTCCTTATGGTTAAGCCAATGATGAGTGCAGATATATGTGTGTGTTAGACAATGTTCTGTCACTGTACTAAAACAACTGAGAAAGTCAACGTACAGGGAAGAAAGGCTTATTTTGCCTCATGGCTTCAAGTTTCAATCCATAGTTGGAGTGTAGTTGCTTTTGTACTTGTGGTAAGGAAGTACACTCACTACACGGGAGTGGTACATGGTAGAAGGAGCCACTCATTTCATGGCACTCAGTAAGCAGAAGAGGAAAGGGGAGACAGACAGATGCCAGGCTCCCAATATTTCTGCACTAGCACACCCCTAAATTTGATAGGGATTGCATTAAATCTGTACAGCAATTTTGGAAGTATGGCCATCTTCACGATGTTGGATCTTCCTATCCAGGAGCATGGAATATCTTTCCATTTTCTGAAATCCTCCATAATCTCTTTTCTTAGGGTGTTGTAATTTTCTGTGAAAAGATCTTTGACTTCCTTGGTTAAGTGAATCCCAAGGTATTTCA
>PVKA01052473.1:0-11698 GCA_004027165.1 Ctenomys sociabilis
GCCATGCTTGCACGATAGGAGCCGCGGGTAGCGGACACATGTAGAGGCTTGCATCCCACCTGATAGATGCTTGCACGGTAGGAGCCGCGGATAGCGGACGCATGTAGAGGCTTGCATCCCACTCGATAAAGGCTTGCTGAACCCGTTGCTGAGTGTCTGAGTGTCTTCTTCCGCGGGACGGGAGCGGCGCCGGACATTAGGGTTTTTCTACTTTCTTCTCTTTCTTTCTTTTTCCTTCTTTCATCTTCTTTTTTGAGGCAGGGTTTTTCCCATTCTATCCTGGAACTCACAATCCTCTTGCCTCAGCCTCCCTAGTGCTGGGATTACAGCTGTGCTCCACCATGCCCGGTTGGTTTCATTAACATTTAAAATGCAAATAGGGGTTGGCATACATCTATAATCCTGTGAGAGGCTGAGACAAATTCAATCCCAGCCTGGTCAATTTAGTAACATGTTTTTCTATCACTCTAGCCCATCTCAAGCTTGATATCCACCATGACTAGCAATGAAGAGGAAAACAGTTACTTTTCAGAACTAAATTTCTGAGCACCTGGCAGATTTGTCTTCTACTACCAAGGACCTATTTAATCCCTTATCTAACTCATCATTCCCTGAGCATGTTATCTCAAATTCTCGCAGTGTATATGAAGTAATTTTCTCTTAGGCTAATCAGTAACAGCTGGGCCGTGTAATCAGCTGGCTGGGTGTGGTGGCAATGCTGTAATCCCAGAATTCAAGAGGCTGAAGCAGAAGGATCATTGCAAGTTTGAGGCCAGCCTGGGCTACAAAGAGCCCAAAGTGAGCCTGAACTGCATAGTGAGACCATCTCAAATAGACAAAATAAAGCGGGGGGGGGGGGGGTAGCAAGATAGCTCAGTAGACTAAGTATCTGCTTAGGCAAACTTAAACAGGCTTAGGCAAGCACAGGGGCTGTGGTTGGACCCCTGGCACCACATGCCATGCCAGCCCAGCTCCCACGGCGGGCTGAGGCGGCCACAGGCTAGAGCATAGTGGTGCACGCCTGTGATCCCAGCGCTGGGCAGGCTTAGGATCATCACCACGGGTCCAAGCTGCATAGTGAGATCCTGCAACAACCAAATACATTTTTAAAAAAAATCAATAATCACCGAATACTATGCTTCTCTACTTCCTGGTCACAAGCTCCATAGAAACCCTAGACTACCAGAGGCCAGCGCCTGAAACTTTGGGAGTGAATCTGTCAGAACTGATGATGTAAATAAATCTGCCTCTAAAATCTGGGTGACATTTTGGTGTTTACCTGCTGATGCAGTAACCAACTGGTTTGCTCTGAAGTCAACTTGTATTCTCTGAAAGGGTATGTGGGTGTCCTATACAGGAACTTCTAGCATCGGAACACAGTAAGGTCCAGGAGGGAGCCCTGTGTCCCCATATCCTATTTCCCTGTGAAATCTGGCACAGGGCACACAGGGCCCCTGCTCAGGTGCAGAGAGCAGAACGTTTTGGCTCATTCTGGCTGCCCAAGGTGGTGATCAGGTGCTGGGCAAGGAGGTCAGGATTCTGGGTTGGAGATGGCAGGGGTTAGGTGCCAGAAGGAAACAGCAGTGCAGACTACTTCCTTCTCCCCCTGACTGGCCTGCACACTGGCTCCTGCTGGTGTTCCTTTCAGATGAGGGAATGGAGACATTGAACAGTTGTGTGGTGTGCGAGGCTAGGCATGGAACCCAGAGCCTGTGTATTTGGGTGAGCACTCTACCAGAGAGCTTTGGCCATGCCTAGCCCAGCCTTGAGGCTCCTAAGCCTCTGGACACTACCTCGAGGCAGAAGGAAGCCAGGCAGTGCCATAGGGATAGAAGAGGCCAGCCACCTCCACCGGACACAGACCCCATGGATAGGAGTTCACAGAGGCTGCAGTCCACGGCAGACCCAGGAGGAGGCAGACTGGGACAGAGAAGAGGTGGAGTAGAGGGTGAGCCAATGAGGACAATTCCAAGAGGCAGAGCTGGAGGTTTGTGGGTGAGGCTCAGAGGTCACCCAGGTAAGGGAGGGGCCAGATGTCAGCACAGGAGGGCCACTGGAGAGGGAGCGGCTTGTGGGAATGACTGTGTGGTGCCCCTCCCACGAGGCTGGCTTGCTCCTTCGTGTCCCCAAGCCTGAAGGAAGAATCTGCTGCTAAAAGGGTCATGTGGCCCTGCAGTGGAGCCCCAGTGCTCATGAGCTAAACATTGGTGCTAGGGTCGCCTATAGAGGGGCCTGTGCTTCTGCCTGGCAGCAGGACACTGCTGAACATACTGCACAGGTGCCTGTGCCCTCCTCCCATGGCTAGGGACCCGGAACCCTCCCGCCTGCCCCAGCTGTGACGTCACCACACCCCCATTCCTCAGGATGAGTCACTGTCCTCGCTGGCTCTGCCTGTCCCCTTCACGCTGCAGCCTCAGGTCATCATCTCCAGGGTGTCTGAAGGACAGTCTTGGTGGGCAGAGGCCCAAGTGAGCTTGAGAGCAATGAGGCGCAGCGGTTCAGTGCAGATACCTTCAGAAGCCCAGGCTCAAGCTCTGCCCACCTCCTGCACTGCAGCTGGAAGCACCCCCTCCCAAGCCCCCTAATTTCTGCCTGTCATAGACAAATGGGTCACAGTCAGACAGAGCTATTTCTAACTGCATCAGGAGCTCCCACCCCCACCAGCCCAGAAGAGACATCTCCCAAGGTCAACATGTACAGGAGGGGATGCCTGCCTTTCCTCAAGGACAGTGTCTTGCTATTTTTGTCTAGCTCCCAACTAGGGCCATCCACAGGGGCACTGGATCTTCCCACACCTGCAGCCTTCTCATCCATGTCCCAAATAAATACACAAGACCCTGTTTCTGGGCTAAGAATGACAGACATTTAGACATGGGTGCCAGGTCTGCACCTGACCAGCACCTCACAAGGAGCGGGCAGAGCAAAGACAGAGGTAGGGTGTGAGTGTTTCAGGGTCATGAACCAGGGCTCAGGGCTTTGAGGTGTAGGGTTAGTTAGCCACAGGAAACAGGATGTGCCAGGATAAAGTCCAGGTGGTAGCCCAGGGCTCCTGCGGAGGCTGGGCAGAGTCCAACATCACCAGGCCACAGGCCTGCCAGGTGGGCAGGGTTGGCCTCTGTCCATGGTGGCTGGGCAGCAGCGCTGCTGGGAACAGAGCCTGGGCTTCCAACCCAAGTGCTGGGGTAGAGCTGGTCACGCTGTGGCCACTGAGGTTTGCTGGGTTGGTTGAGGCTCGGGAAATAGACCATAGATGGTCCAGCTGAGCAAGAATGGCAGCGCTCCTGCCCTGAGGATCCAGTGCTGTTCTGATCATCTGCCCACTTCCCACAAAGATCCCAATCAAGGCAGAAAACCCAAAAGGAAAGGGGGAGCCAGCCTCCCCACGGTGGTGGTGGTGGGGTCACTCACCACTGGATGCAGCTGCCGGACTCTGGGCCCGGAGTGCTGAGCTAAGTCATGACTCTTGGCTCATCCTCACCCATGGAAGACACACGGGTCTGCCGACCCTTGCCCCTGGCTTCTACAAAGCTGGAAGAGGGGGTGCCAGAGGGGCAGGGATGGGGGGACTTGGTCAGAGCATGCACAGGCCGGTTCTTGGCACAGAGCCCCTTGGATGCCAGAGGGGTGGTGGGTGGCTCCCACATCGGCCAGAGATACTAAGGCACAAAGCTAACCTAAGCCCACTGGGGTAAGGGTGGGGAGGAAGACAGGCTCCAAGGGGTCGCTACCCCAACCTGCAAAGCACAAAGTGACCAAGCGCTGACCATGGTGCATCTTCTGACAACTTGGCACAGGCACAGTTCAAGGAGATGATCCCAGGTGCCAACGGCTCTCGCTGGAAGGAGCTGCTGATCCTGGCCGCCCCCTACAAAGGCATCTGGAGAGCGGAGAGCGACTGGACGTAGCTGGCACACCAGCTCGGCCCCAAGGCCCAGTGTAGAGCCCGAGTCTGGGAGGCAGCGCCGGGCCAGGAAGGTCTCAACTAACCCGAGGTCCCCGCGAGGGCCAGCCGAGCTCCGACGCTTCTCCATCAGATCCTCCCGGGATCTCCAGGAAAGGACGGGTCGAGGAAAGGCAGGCGCGCGCCAGGCTCAGGGCATCCGCGCCCGGGTGTGCGCTTCAGGCCTGCCTGCGCAGGCCGGGGCGCCGCGGCGCGGGGTGCATGAGGTTCTCCGTGATGTAGGCCACCAGTAGGCAGATGACCACCAACATGACGCAGATGGAGCCGCCCACCGCGGTCGTGGCCACTACGATCTCGCGCATAGCGGCAGGCTCGGCGGTGAACTCCACGCACTCGGCGGGCTCCGCGCGCGGCGGCAGCGGCTGCAGGCACAGGCGGTAGCGCACACCGTCGTGCACGAAGGGCAGCAGGTAGTCGCGGCAGGCGGCGCCCAGCAGCACGCGCTCGCAGGGGAAGCGAGCGTGGGGGCCGCGCCACGAGCAGTTGAGCGCGAAGGCGCGCGCGCGGCGCAGCGGCGGGCCCGGGCGGCGCCACTGCAGGAGCACGCTGCGGTTGCGCAGGACGCTGGCGCGCAGCGAGCCGCCGCCCGAGGCGCGCGCCGCGCAGTCGGGCGCCCGGCAGCGGAAGCCGCGCGCGGGGCTGCGGAAGCACAGGCGCCCGCCGCCCGCCTCGGGGCCCTCGGGCAGCACCTTGTAGGGGCACCAGGGCGCGTCGGCCGCGGGCTCCCAGCCGGGCGGCGTCGGGGCGGCTTTGGCGGAGGCGTGGGGCGCGCAGGCAGCCAGGAGCAGCAGGAGCGGCGGGGCGCGCATCCTGCGGCGGGCACGGGGCGGGCGCCCGGGCGCAGCGATGGTCACGCAGCCCGCGCTCGCCCCGCGCCGCTCGCGCTTGGCCCCGCGGTGAGGCGGAGCCGCCCGCGCCACGCCCCCTTAACCCTCGCAGGCCCGGTGACGTCCCCTTGCTGCCAGGACCGAGCCGTGGGACTTCTGGGCCCAAGGGGAGGGAGGCTTGTGCCGAGTCCCCCTTGGAGACCACCGCTCACCCGCACAAGGGAAAAGCAGCCTCAGCCCAGAATGCTCCAGGATGGTCGGGGTTACAACACAGCAAGCCCACCCGGTGTACCTCAGAGGGAAAGAGCCTGGTCACCGGGGCTTCTCAGGCCCCGCCTTGCGATGTTCACCCGGTACTCAGGACACCCTTCGAGGCTTGTGCCCTAGACAGACATGAAGCCGCAGGTGGAGTGGGAGACTTTTGCAGAGGGGTCATTTTGAGCAGGGTCTCTACCAGCTGTCCTTGGGACTCTGAGCTGCCGCTACCATCCTCTCGGGGACCTTATCTGGAAGAGATTAGGTGGGCTGCAGAATTTACTGCATCCTGATCTCTGATCTAGGGACAGCCACACCCCCTAGATCCATGACCTCACTAATTCCTGGTCAACTTGGAAAGCCTAGGCACTTGGCCAGAGCCTGCGGGCAGCAGAGGGTCAGAAAACTTCCCTACTCCAGTCCCCGAGTTTAGAAGACCCTGGATCAATATCGGATCTGTCCATCTGTGGGCACAATCCCTTGGGCTGGGATTGTGGACAGCTCTACACATAGTGGGGGTTGGGATACAGGCTTTTAGGGTACACTGCCTTGCCTCCAGCTTTCTTCCACCTTTCCCTTAGGTTCTGAATCTTGCCCCAGCTTTGGGAAGGGACCCAGGAGCTCCCCCAGTGAAACAGTGACTGAAACCCTGGATTCTCAGAAATGCAAACGGCCTGAGCTAGCCTGCTCACAAAGCTTCTCGGGGAGGCCCAGGTACCTGCAGCCCGTCTGCCCTTGGGCATGTGGTGCCGGTTGCTGGAGTGGAAGCAAGGTGGTGGTGTGGTGGGCAGCGCAGTGGCTCCACTTCAGCTGCCAGCCCACTTCAGGGAAGAAGAGCCAGAAAGACCCAGGTGCTGCTGCTGCTGACAGATGGGGCTGAGTGGGCAACCAGCTGGAGGCTCCCAGGCACCCTTGCCTGTGCCCCTGAGCCTGTGCTGGGGCGCAAGGTGGGGGTGTCTCCAGAGGGTCGGGGCTCTCCAGCTGTCCAGAGTGAGCAGTATGGCTGCAGCCATTGAGCTGAGGGTTGTACTGGTCCTGCTTCCACCCTCAGCCTCTGCCTTGTGTCTCTGTGCCCTGAACCTCTCCCTCTGGGAACCAGTCAGCCCCTCTGCACAGACTCTGAACTGCAGCTGAGGGACCCATTGGTCCAAGCTGCAGGCCCTACTGTCCATCCACATGCTGGGCTCAGGCTCCAGCCTGTGGACACAGCCTGGGATTGTGAGGGGCAAGGTGGCCAGAGAAGACAGGTGGAAGCCCCAAGCCCAGGTGGCCTATGGAGCAGGAGAAGCTTTTTTCTTGGCAGAGCCAGGGATTGAACTTAGGCCCTTGGAAGCACTTATACCACTGAGCCATCTCCCGGGCCTCCAGGAGAAGCTTTCTACATGAGGAAGCATTGCTCTGGGTGGCTTTGGTCAGGGCAGGCAGGGCTGGCCCCAAAGGAGGGAAGGGGTGGTGGCAGCAAGGGCTCCTTCTGACGCCTTCCCTGCTTTCTGCTCATGAAAGGTGTGCTGCACTTTTGCATTGAAGAATGGTTTTTAACATCATCATCATCATCACTATTATTATTAAATTATTTGGTGATACCAGGGATCAAACTCAGACCCTGGAAGCACTAACTCCCCTGAGCCATCTCCCCGGCCCCCTGTGGGGGAGATTTTAGGTGTGAGCCACCAGGAGCAGCCTGCAGTAGTTGAGCCCCTGCTGTGATGTGCACCTGCACCATAGCCCAGGGCACCAGGGTTTAGACCCTCAAGCTGGGCCAGAATAAGTTTTTCCCCATTTACTTCTTTTTCTTTATAATGTACTTGGTACAGGGTCTCACTGTGATCTCACTTCACCGCTCAGATGCATAGTGCTCCTCCTGTCTTCAGCTTCCCCAGCACTGGGATTACATGCGTGTGCCACCATGCCCAGTGTTGGTGGCTGGCTCAGCATGCCTGGGGGTGGGGCCAGGGCATCATGTGGTGCTGGGGATTGAACCCGGGTCCCTGCACTTGCCTAAGCAGGCACTTAGTCCACTGAGTTATCTTGCTAGCCCACCACTTATTTTTGAGATACTGAGTATTGAACACTGGGACTTTACACAGAGCTACAACCATAGCCCTTTTTTTTTTTTTATTTTTGAGATAAGATATTGTTATATTGTCTAGGTGATGCTCAAACCTGTTGTTCTCCTGCCTCAGCCTCCCGGAGTGCTAGAATTGCAAGAGTGCACCACTATGCATGGAGCTTACTGCACTCCTGGCGTGCAGTCACTGTCCATTTGGGTGAGGGCTTGTCTTTGGTCCATCCTCTTGCTGTGAAAGAACTCTGAGCCCAGCCCTCTGTACAGGGAGCTTTCTGCTTACCTGATTTCTGAGAGTGCAGGGTTCTTCTAGGGCCTGTCATTGTCCCAGAAATGCTATCTGATGTGACCTCTCTCCTTCAGAAAAAGGAACATGCACAGTTTTTTTTATAAAACCAGAAGGAAGCTCTGGAATTTCCCCTTCTCTTTCTATGTAAAAAGTTTTCCAGATAAGCTGACCACTGCAGGGTCTGTTTGCATGTCTGCTATCAGGTCCTTTCGGAATGCTTTTCACTGACATTGCTCCCTGGCAGGTATTTTGGGGCCATCTGCCAGGGTGCTTCCTGGTGGCAGACAGCTGTCAATTCCGTTCACCCGTGTCTGGAGCACCATTGGGACAGTGAGTAGCAGGCCTGGGATGCTGGCAGGAAAAGGGATTTACCAGCAGACAAGTGGCAGAGGAAAGACCCAAGTGTATTTAGAGCAGACGACACTGGCAGGAACCTGGCTGGCACGCGTGTCCACAGCAGAGGAAGTGCGCTTCAGGTGAGAAGCCGCGGAGTTTATGAGGGCTTGCTAGGAAGACCGCCACGTGGTTACCTAGAGACGGTCTTTTCCTGGACCCTTTAGCTCCTTGTAGGTGCTCCAGGAGCACCTGTGCTTGCAATGTGCGCGCCCAGGTGTGCCCTGCTCGCCCTGCCCCCCAGGGCTTGCTGAGTTGGCAAATGAGATTGGCTGTGGTGGCACACACCTGTAATCTCAGTGCTTGGGAGGCTGAAAACAGATCTGTGTGTACTGGTCTGATCTGTGTAGTAAGACCTGTACTAAATGCGAAGAAAAAGGAGGAAGAGGAGGAGGAGAAGAATGCTGCAGGGGATCATGACAAGTACTGGGATTTCTGATCTAGGGCCTTGCCTGTACTGGACAAGCAATCTACCACCATGCTACATCCCCAGGTCTTTTATTTTTAGAACTTTGTTTTGTACCAGGAATGGAACTCAGGATCTTGCGCTTGCCAGGCAGACACTTGTGCTGCTTACCTCCCTCAGCCCTTTTTGTGACTTGTTTTTTTCTTTTTTGAGCCAGTCTTATTATGTAGTTCAGGCTGGAGTTGAACCCAGTAGGAGCCCAGAGTGATCCTGAATGCTCAGAGACCTTCCCCTTGCCTCAGCCTCCAAGATGCTTGGATTACAGGCCTGCCACGCAATGTCCTGTCCCAGCCTTTTGTTATTAAAGCCTAAGACAGGGTCTTACTAAATTGCTGAGGCTGATGCCTACCTGGCAAGCATAAGGTCATGAGTTCAATTCCTGCTAGCAGAGGCGGGGGGGGGAGAGAAAGACTAAAAGTATTTTAAGGAACTGCCTGGCAATTGTGAGGTCCTGAGTTCGAGTCTCAGCACCGAATAAAAGAGAAAATACATAAACTGCTGAGGCTAGGGTGGAAAATGAGATCCTCCTGCCTCAGGCTCAAGTTCCCAGGTTCTGCAAGATGGATGTCTTTTGACAAATATGTCCCCACCTCCTCAAGACAACCATTCCAACAGCACCTGAGGGACTTCTGGGCAGCCCTCCCACCACCATACTGCTTCCAGTTGCTGAGCTTCTGCCTGGATGGAGCTTCCCATAAAAGGAAGTCCTGCGTGCTCTTCTGCCTGGCTCTGCTCTCTCAGCGTGGTGACTTAGGGGCCTCCCGTTGCAGCACATTTCAGTAATCCTCCTTTTTAATGCTAAGTGTAGAAATGCTGTGTGCATTCCTCTCAGACACCTCATAGGTTTGAGTAGTTATAAATAAAGCAGAATATCCATGTGCAAATACTTCTGTGGCTATGTCTCCAGTTATCTTGGGTACGGTGGCATTTCTGGGACAAAGAAATGTACGATTAACTGTAAAACTCTGCCACACACAGCCGATGGCACAGGCCTAGACTCCCAGCTGCTCTGGAGGCTGATGCAGGGGCACAGGCGTGGCTCAAGCACAGCACCTCAGCAAGACCCTGGCTCAGAGTGAAAACCAAAAGGGCGGCTGCTGTACGCACTGCTTCGTAGCTCGCTGCCCAGCGGGCAGGCCGACCTGGGTCCTGGGCAGCTGCGGCTGAGCCACTGTTGACCCCGCTCTGCTGCAGTGGCCTCAGGAGCCCTGCGTGGCCACTAGCTAGGTCCTGCGCACCATGCAGTGGCTCCCTGGAGGCATCTGGCTGCGGATTCCAGGTCACATGGAGTCCAAGGCCAAGGGGCAGATCTGTCACCAGAGAGAGGGTGCCACAGCCAGTCAATGCTGTGCCCAGCTGTCCTGGGAGAGTGCGGCATGGGGGTGGACCCAGGGCCCAGCCGACCTGCAGGCGGACTGTGGGGATGCAGCCCTGCTGAGCTGCGCTCAGGTCCACCACATGCTCGAAATGATGACGCAACACTGGATTCTTTTACAGCTGCTTACCGGGACTTCTGTACTGAGCTACATACTCAACCTCTTTTATAAATTTTATTTTATTCAATTTATTTATTTATTTTGTCTTTTGAGACAGGGTCTCACTATGCAGGCTGAGGCAGGAGGATTGTTGTGAGTTCGAGACCAGCCTGAGCTACAAAGTGACCTTAAGGCCAGCCTGAACTGCATAGTGAGACCCTGTCTCAAAAAAGCCGAAAAAAAGAAAAAAAAAAAAACCCAAAAAACTAAGGGCTGGGAAGATAGCTCAGATGCATAAGCACCTGCGTGGCAAGTGAAGGTCCTGAGTTCAATCCCTGATTAAAACTAAAAGCTAAATAAAAAAAATGATAAGCTTGGATTCAAACTTGCCAGTCTCCTGCCTCAGCCTCCTAGAGTTCTGGAATTATAGGTATGTGCCATTATTTTAATTTTTGAGACAAAGCTTTACTTGGTTGGCCTTGAACTCACTATATAGTTCAGTATGGACTTGAACTTGTGATCTTCCTACCTCAGCCTCCCAAGTGTTAAGATTATAGGAATAAGCACCAGCCCTGCACCAAGGGCAAGCTAAGCCAGTCAGAGTCTGGGCCTGATGGCACAGTCCTGTAATCCCAGCACTGGGAGATTGAAAGCAGGAGGATCAGCACAAGTCTGAGCTGCATACTGAAACCCTGGAACAACAAATAGAACTGTTTTTTGTTTGCTTGTTTTTGTTTGTTTGTTTGTTTGTTTTTTGTTTTCAATACTGGGGGTTGAATTCAGGACCCTGTGCTTGCCAGGCAAGTGCTTATTCTCCTGAGCTATCTCCCTGGCCCTTGCAACGGCCAATGCCTTAAAAAAATAATAAATTTTGTAAAAATGATTACAGGCCTGAGTCACCTTGCCCAGCTGTTTCCAACCTTTAAAAATTATTTTGTAAACCATTTATTTGCTGTTATTAGCCGATTCTGGCACAGAGGCTTAGACACCAAGGCTCTTGCCAGAAAATGGGGTCTATTTGTGCCAGCACCAGGCTCAGTACTTTTGTTGTTTTTGAGACAGCATCTCACTATGCAGTTCAGGCTGGCCTTGAGCTCCCTTCGTAGCCCAGGGTGGTCTTGAACTCACAATGATCCTCCTGCCCCAGCCTCGTGAGTGTTGGGACTGCAGCTATGACCACCACGCCCAGCAGCCTCAGTGCATTATACTCAAAAGGCTAAACCTTGAACATGGTGAGGTTTTGTCTTTCATACAGTTTTTGTGTCTTTATCTCCCATAGATGGACACACTAACACACATAGCCTGAGTGGGTACAGTCTGTTACAGAGCACTGCTAGAACTACACAGGTACATCTAGGAACTAACTGGGCCATTGTTTTTCTTGGTTCTGAGAAGCCATTCCTTTAGGCGGGGGCCAGCCACACCACTTAGGAAGGGGCCTGGCACAGTGGCAGAGAATCTTGCCACGGAGCCCAAGCTGGCCTCAAACTCATGATGCCCTGCCTCAGCCTCCCACATGCTGTGATTCCAGGGCCTGAGTTCAATCTCTGGTTCCACCAAAAAAAAAAACAAAACAAAAAAATAGATTGGACTAATAATGATTTGCCTTTTTTCAGCCTCCCAAGACCTGGGATCATAGGCATGCACCACCGCACCCAGTCTCAATTGGGGTCTCAGCGCAACCCGAGGCGGGGCCGGCATCACAGGCCTGAGAATGAACCCTGGCCCCTGCACCTGCTTGCAGGTGCTTTAATTCAATGAGCTATTTGACCAGCCCTACCGTGCTGGTTTTTAGGGTAACAAGGAATGCCCACTTCCACAGGGGCACTGATTTCAACTGGTTCTACACCAGGGCCTGTGTGGCCATGCTGTCCCCTCGAGCCACCATGCTGGGCCCTTCCAGACAGCTTCCTTGACTCTGGAACCCCCCACCTGCCCCCGAGGCCTCACTAGGCACAGAGGCCCCA
>PVKA01052474.1:0-11696 GCA_004027165.1 Ctenomys sociabilis
AGCCCCACATTTGTTTGATTTTTGATCTTTATGTCTGGCCCACAGCAGGAGCATCCATCTCCCTCACAGTTGCAAGGAATCTTGCTTTTGTGCTGTCTTTTTGAGGGCCTGTCCCTGTCTGACTGCCTGTAATATTTCTATCTAATTCAGCTGCCTACAGTATTCCCCCCTCTGAAGGAGTAACCTGAACTGCCATGAAGGAACAATGGGTGATGATTGCTCTGGCTTCTTCAGGCTAAAAGGGGTTGTAGCTGTGAACTGGCAGTTAGAGATACTCTCCAGAGTTTCTATTTAATGGCCTTCAATAGGTGGGAGGCATTTTCCTCTTGGGTAGGAATATAACTTTGAGTCTGGAAGACACAAAGCCAAAGAAACAAAAATTCATGGGCCAAATATCAGCAGGATAATTATGAATATAGTCCAAAAATTTCACCAAGAGGAGCCAGTACTGGCTTCGCATAATGTGAGTCCAGTGGATCTTGACATCTCACATACCATTTATTTTATGTCTAATATCTTGGACAGCTATAGAGACATTAGCAGAAGGATCTGAAATATAATCCTGGGCTTGTGGACCAGCAAGGGCATATTGTTGTAGGACAGATATTTTTAATATATCTGCCTCAAATAGCCTTTATTTATTTTTTTTTTTCCAAAGGAAGGAAAGGTTTATTTAGCTCACAGTTACTGGAGGTTTCAGTCCATACTCAGCTGGTTCCAAGGCACAAGGCAGAGATTCACGGTGGTGGCAAAGAGCAAGAGCCCAAGGAGAGGTAGCAACAGCTCAAGCAGCTAACTTCTCTTCCCACCTTACACTGTAATGCAAATTACCTGTCCCAGGGCAGGTGCAGCATCCACACCCACACTAATCAATTACAAACTCCAGAAGCCACCCCAAGACTGCCTGAGGCTTTGAAGGGACACACAGGCACAAACCGTAACATTCCACCCCTGGACCCACAAAGACTCATGCACCTCCCTTTAGGCAAAAGCCATTCTAGTCCATCTCTGAGAGTTGTCAAAGTCCCAACAGTTTCAGCATTGCCAAAGTCCAAGTCCCAAGTCTCCTCCAAGATCCAAGGCAAATTCTCAACTGTGAGCTGCATTACAAATGACAACTCAAATACCTGCAACATTCAAAGGCACAAAACAAACATTACCATTCCAAAGGTACACACAGCAGGATACCAAGCATTGGGACCAACACATGTCCACAATTCATCAGGGCAAACATTAAATCCTGCGGCTCCAAGTGAGACATCCGAAGCAATCTGTGCCATATTGTGAGCTTCATGTGGCTCCACCCCTATGGCACTTGTGGTAGTAGCTCCTATGGCATCTCTCTTAGGCCAGTTTTGCTCCCTCCTTGCAGTTTCCCTTATATGATCCACATTCCTTGCCTTTCCAAACTTCTGTGGTTTCCACTGAATAGGCTTCTCACTCGCAGCTTCACACACTGCCCTCTGGAGCACACTGTCTGGCCTCCCAGGCCTTCTTCTGAAGTTGAGGTGGAAGCCTTCTTAACCTCAGAACTCCAGCACTCTGCATGCCCCTAAAACCTGCACCACATGGATGATGCCGAGGTCTGCTGCCAGCTGGAGCAGTAGCCAGGCTTCTCTTGCTCTTGGGTGGAGGGGTTGAGTGCCTGGATGGTTGAGCATTCTAACCCTGATTCCTAGGAATAAATTCTCCATACCAGCACCATTCTGGAACCTGGTGCAGCTGCTGCCATTCCAGAACAAGGGGCTCAGCAGCTTTCCCCTCAAGGCAAAAGTCCTTGACCTTTGCAGTTCTGAGGCTGCAAAAGGTGGAGATCTGCCTCCTTCTGTGATGCCCTCAGGCCATCCTTTCTAGTCTCTTGTTCCTTCTCCATGATGGAGATCCTCTCAGCTCCATCTTTGCAGTCCACAGCTTATTGACACTTTCTTTCTGGCCAAACTCACAACATTTTGAACCATCCTGCTGGGTTCCTTGCTCTTCATTCTCAACATAAATCTGGCTAAAAGACCCCAGTAACAACCATGCCACTGCCCCAATATTTTGCTGCTTTGAAATATCTTTTGCCAGGTTAATCAGTCTGCTATGCTTAAACTCACTCAGGTCAAGTCTCTGGACATGAACAAAATGCAGACAACTTCTCTGCCAAGTCAAAACACAAATGATTTGGAGTCCAACAACCAATGCAGTTCTTCTTCCCAGCAGAAACATCCCTAGCCTGGTCTTTACAGGCTGGCTTTCCATCAGCCTTCTGGTCTTCTGAGCTCTGACCAGAATCTCCCAAACACAACAGCAGAAACTGTTTCAGCACTTCACTTGCAGGCGACATCTCTGAAACTTTTCTATCTCTTCCTATAAGCCATTCTCAAAAGCTTGTAATCCACGTGGTCAGGTTTAGCCACAGCAACAACCCCACTCCTGCAGTACCAAATTCTTAGTTACTCTTTTCTCATTGCTAGGACAAATACCTGACATCCAAAATGAAGGAAGGAAAGGTTTATTTAGCTCACAGTTACTGGAGGTTTCAGTCCATACTCAGCTGGCTCCAAGGCAGAGTGGCACAAGGCAGAGAACAACCTTTCATGGCAGAGCCAAAGAGCAAGTCAAATAGCCTTTAAATGTCATTTCGATTTGATTTGATTTCAGAGGAATGAAACTCCCAGCCTTTTTTTATCTTCCATGGCCATTAGGTATTGTCTCAAATAAACTGGCTTGTGTGGCTCACCAACTTTATTGTTGCTAGGGGCACATGAATTGCCAGACCTAGGGAAAACACTGAGTTCTCACCGGTTTGCAAGTGAGGCCACCAGCTGGATAACTACTGACAAATCTGCATGAGCATCTATCAGAAGTCTAACAGGCTTTTTCCTCATTGGCAGTTAAGCGGGCTTGCAGGTTAGCTCATTTGTTTAAAGTGCCTGCTTGGGCAAACTCAGGTGCAGGGGATAGCAGTTCAATCCCCAGCTCCACATGCCACACCAGACCCACCATTAAGGCAGCCTGAGCCAGTCAAAAAAAAAAAGAAAGAAAGAAAAGAATCCACCCCTATGTTGGAAGTTAACATGGGTGCCCTGGGGTTGAGAGGCAGAAACTCATGACCTCATCAATCCAAAACTTCCTCTAATTTCATCATAAACGCTTTCTATTCCCCTCTCTAGCAGCTTTGGACATTTTTTGTTTGAAATGTCTCTTCTTTCTGTCTGGATTCAGGGAATCATGACTTTTTCTGATTCCTGACTGGCCCTCCTTTCTGTAAGCTGCTAGTATCACTTTTCTCTTTTTCTGTCTATATTTCCATGCTGCATCCTTCCTGCTATGAAACACTTTCTGAGAAATTTCTATAAACCAAGATAAATTCATTCCTACAAACCCTTCTAACTTCTGCAACTTGTGTCCGATATCTGGGGCCCACTGAGCAACCTATAACTTTTTTGGCTTTAAGGACTCTCACAGGCACCCCTGCCCGAGGAATGTGAGGACAGGTTTGCAAGAACTGCCCTGCCTCAGAGCGTGAGGGCAACAGTGACCAAATCTGAAGTGAGCCAAGAGCTTCATCATGAGAACCTGTTACCTCAAGCGGCTACAGGCTGTGCCCTACCTCAAGACATGAGGGGCAGTATCACTGCTCCAGAAATGTAAGGGCAATTTCCCCTGTAGTGAATTTCCTGACATATGATAGATAGACTGAGAGATGAAGTGTCTTGCCTCAGGATGTGAGGGCAGTTGGCCCTGACCAAGGAATGTGAAGATGGCTTCCCCTGTAATGAGGCAGGAAACCCCAAGAAGGCTCAGCTCACAGGGGCTGTATGAAGTGGATATAGTTAGTTAAGGCTTTAAAATGTTTCATATAACCTATTTTTTTTAGACAAGATCTGGTGGATCCCAGTAAAAGGAATCTAAAAGTAATCTAGCATATTTGCTATAGGTTTTACCTGTATTATTACCTGGGTTTTGGTTTCTTCTAGGAAAGAACAAATTTTCTGAGAGATTAGAACATGAGCCTTTGAGCCAAACCACTGTTTTTGTTTTGTTTTGTTTTGTTTTTGGTAGAACCAGGGATTGAACTCAGGCCCTTGCACTTGCCAAGGAAGTGCTTATTCTACTGAGCCATCTCCCTGGTCCCCCCCCACTTACTTCTTTAGAGGATGTTATCCTTGAGGACCATGTACAAACTCAGTTAAGGATGGGTGTAGCCCTGTAGAGGGCTGGATTGCAGCTGTTCTAGAAGCCCCAGTCTCTAGACTAGAAAGGCAAATAGGGAACCTTACATTCAGTAATGGTGAGCAAGGCTGTGATTAACGCTATCTTGTACTTAGACTCCAAAGGTTAGGGGGGATTAGCCTTTAAGCTCCAGGACAATGAATGCCTTAGGCATCTGAACTGCCTGGCTCTCCTGTAGCTCACATCTATATTTTGAAACTAGTAATAAGGACTATTTCTTAATACAAACAAAATCTGAACATAAGACTTTATTTTTATTTTTATTTTTTTAGCATTTCCCTTCTTTTTTTTTTTTTTTTCTTTTTTCTTTTTCTGTCTTTTTGAGACAGGGTCTCACTATGCAGTTCAGGCTGGCCTTAAGCTCACTTTGTAGCTCAGGCTGGTCTCGAACTCACAACAATCCTCCTGCCTCAGCCTCCCAAGTGCTAGGATTACAGGCATGCGCTATCACACCCGGCAGCATTTTCCTTCTTTTTACAGTATTGTTCTAGTTGTAAAATAGTAGCAAACTTGGTATATCTCTCTGCATTCCATTTGTCTCTAGGGGGTATTAAATACCTCTCTTTTCAGCCCTAAGGATCAAATGTCTTCCAGTGCCTAATGATGCATTCTAAAGGAGTAAGAGACTTTGACTGTGAGATACCTGGAATACAATAAAAATTAATTTTTAGGGTATCCCCACCTTATTTCTAATTGATTCCCCTCCCAAGGTGTACTTTGAGAAAACTCCTCCACAGCAGGTGGATGCTCATTTTGGAGAGAAGGGAGACAACATCCCACCAGCCTATCCACCCTTGAACTGGCGCATCCCCTGAAACAATTTCCTGCACTTACTCTTATTGAATATTTATAAGTTACAACTAGTCTGGTAACAGAAATATCTACAGAAGGAAACATAACTATTGCATAAAAAGGTGAGTTAGAAGCAGAGTACTTTTCAGGCTACAGAGGTCACTTCTAGAGACAGAACAATTGACTGGAGGAATTTGACCCCATGCACTGGGCCAAGTCTCCAGATACTTGTGTATTCCATCTAATGACCTAGGTTATCATTTTTAGCAACCAGACAAGATTTAAATTTGGAAGCTCATGAGTTAAACAAATTTATCATACAGCAATCACATTTTACATGTCGGTAAAAACACCTTACTTAAGGCTGACAAAAATCTCTTTCTTACTTTTAGCTAATATGTAAGACACAGTTGTAAATCATTCCCCTGATAGCTGCTGTGGAATGTAAACTACTGCCTCAGCCTAATTTCTGAAGTAGTGGCTAATTAAGTGGTTCTACTGAAAACCTGAGGGAGAATTCCTAGTTTAGTAGCAGAGATGGGGTACGAATCCTTTCTTTAAACTGACTTTCCTGTCTTTGGGGTTAATAAATGTTCATTTTCTAAGGGCTTCCCTTACTTGAAACAGTCTAAATTTTATCTAATTTTACATGCCTCTAAAAAAGAAAGTACAAAGAAGTAGAAAAATTAGGAGTAAGGGCAAAGAAAGGAAACTGAAACACAACAGGCCTGACAATTTCTCTGGCATGTAGAGGGGGATCAGAGCCAGTCTGTCCCAGTGAAACCTGTCTTCCAAGTCTTTAAGAATGGTTGCTGATCTAACGGCATTTGACAAAAGGACATAGTTGACAAAAGGAATTTTGTGTTTTATATACAGACTTTTTTTTTTTCAGAACCAGGGGTTGAACTCAGGCCTTTGTACTTGCCAAGGAAGCACTTATTCTACTGAACCATCTCCCCAACCGCCAGACATGTATATTTTCTAAGTTGGAGCTAGATTTAAAAGTCCCATTTTAGGGGATCTGGGGAGATGGCTCAGTGGAATAAGCGCTTTCCTGGCAAGCACAAGGGCATGAGTTCAATCCCTGGTTCTGCCAAAAAAATAAAAATAAAAAAAATAAAAGTCCCATTTTACAGAAATTTATATTAAAGTCCACTAGGAGGCATTCTAACTCTCTCTCTAGTACTACTGTCTAAAGTCAAGCAAGGTATACCAGTATATTTAGCAACTAGATCAAATGCAGCATATACAAGTACAAAAACAATCAAAAACTGTCCCATTAGAGAAATATAACCTTATAACATTTCCATGTTTTAACTTAGATTTACCAACATTGGGGTTGGGGAGATAGCTCAGTAGAATAATCACTTGCCAGGCAAGTGTAGGGTCCTGAGTTCAATCCCCAGTCCAGAAAAAAAAAAAAAAAAGGAAAAAGATTTACCAATGTTTTGCCAAAACCATACAAGACAAAGCATAAGCAATTTTTTTTTTTTTTTAGTTTTGTTTTTGTAGAACTGGGGATTGAACTCAGGCCCTAGCACTTGCCAGGGTAGCACTTATTTTACTGAGCCATCTCCCTGGCCCTAGCATATACAATTTTAACAGAACTATGAGACTAAACTGTATGAGGCAAGGCATAAACAATTATGAGCAAAGAGTAAAGACATATTCAACATTTGAAGCATAAATATTTGTTACCTAAATGAGTCCTAATCCAGAGTCTATGAAAGAAAAGCAAACTCATGCCTCCATCTAATGATCTTAGCAGACAACGTCCAAATTATATAGGGGAATGAAACTCCCAACCTGAAAACTACCCTGGACAAGTTCATGATCTCTAAACTGAAGAATGGATTTTAGGAACAAATGGAGGTTAAGAGCAGAATATTTACTGGGGGAAAGAAAGCTCCTGTCTGAGAGAGGAATAAAAGGGGGAATCAAGAGGGTTACTCCAGGAATCTGCCATTTCTATGGACTTATAGAGTAAAACCATGTGGTGAGGTGGGTCTATGGTGGAGAACAGAGGAACTTGCTTAGATGGACATGAGGTAGGACAAAACTATGGTCAGCCAATGAGATTACAAACACCATTGCTTGGGTAAAATTGATTAAATTCAGGATCAAATGGGGGAAGTGAATCACATAGCAAGAGGACATGAATATAGACCTAGTAGCCAGCCAATAGTGGTTGGATTAACAACACTTCCTGGCTTTCTGAAGGTGATGATCAATCTTGGATGTTTATCTTTAGGGAGGTAAATGTTATAGGCAGCTAATATAATATATTATATATATATATATATATATATATATATATATATATATATATATTTGTTTTGTTTTGTTGAGACAGGATCTCACTGTGCAGTTCAGACTGGCCTTGAGCTCACTCTATAGTCCAGGCTTGTCTCAAATTTGCAGCAGTCCTCCTGCCTCAACCTCCCAAGTGCTGGTATTACACGGATGTGCCACCACGCCTGGCTCTAGATAGCAATACTATATGCAGTCAGATAGGGCTGGGCCTACCAGGAGACAGCACAGAAGACAAGACACCTTGCAACTGGGAGAGAGACAGATGCTCCACTGTGGGCTAGACCTAAAGACCAAAGATCAAACCAATGCTGACCTCCCTAAAGATAAGCATCCAGAATTGATCACCCCCTTGAGGAAGTCACTAGTCCAACCCCTACCTGGATAAAGTAGCTGTTCTACATTCATGCCTGCTTGCTACATGACTCACTCCTCCATTTCATCCTGGGTTTAAGCAATTTTACCTGAACAATGATGCTTGTAATCTCATTAGTTGATAGTAGTTTTGTCCCACCTCATGCCCACCTAAGCAATTTCCAATGTTCTCCGCATTAGTCCCGCCTTACCATCTGGTTTTACTCTATAAGTCCATGGAAGAGACAGCTCAGGACTCCTTTTGTCCCTCTCTCTTGGACAGACGCTTTCTTTCCCCCAATAAATATATTCTACTCTTAACCTCTGTTTGTTCCTAGAATTCATTCTTCAGTTTTAGAGAATACAAACTCATCCATGGTAACTTTCATGTTGGGAGGTTCATTCCCCTATGTCATAAGCATTTGTTCAATCTTTAGTGTTTAGGTCTGGCCCACATCAGGAACATCTGTCTCTCTGACAGTTGCAAGGTATCTTGTCTCCTGTACTGTCTCTTTGAGGGCCTAACCCTGTCTGCCTATAATATTTCTATCTTTTTTTTTTTTTTTTTTTTTTTTTTGGTCTTTTTGAGACAGGGTCTCACTATGCAGTTCAGGCTGGCCTTAAACTCACTTTGTAGCTCAGGCTGGTCTCAAACTCACAAAAATCCTGCTGCCTCAGCCTCCCAAGTGCTGGGATTATAGGCATGCGCCATCATGCCCTGCAATATTTCTATCTAATTCAGCTGCCTACATCAATTTAGCAGATAGTACTGCTGTGCCAGAAAAAAATAATAATCTGTGATTTCTATAAATTGCCTGCCTCTATGTCCCACAGCTAAAACAATAAACCAACCTTTTTGGATTTTTTGGCAGAACCAGGGATTGAACTCAGGCCCTTGTGCTTATAAGGGAAGTACTTATTCCACTGAGCCATGTCCCCAGCCCAAACCAACTCTTTTCAGATTTAGCTTACTTCCTGAAAAAGTGGCCCACGTATATAATAAATGTTTGCTAGAACTAAGATTTTAATAAAACAAACAAAAAAAGAAGTGTTGTAGGCCGCTAAATTAGGCAAAAACATTATTGGCAGTGAGACAGGACTAGGCGCTCAAAGAGACAATATGAAAGACAAGATGACCTTGCAACTTTGGAAGAGACAGACATTCCGCTGTGGGGCAATCTCAAAACAAAAGAGTAAACAAATGCATCCACATACTTCCCTAGGAATAGGCATTAGGAATTGATATTTTAAATAGGTATCAATCACTCTGAAAGAGTTACTAACCCATTCCCCAACAGGAAGAGCCCCTGTTCTGTATTCATGGCCGCTTCGCTTGACACATTTCCTCATTTGATCCCAATTTAATCAATTTTATATGGGCAATTGTACTTGTAACCTTATTGGTTGGCCATAGTTTTGTCCCACCTCATGTGCCTGTTCCTGTGTTTCCCACCTTAGATTCTACTCACCACACGGTTTTGCTCTATAAAAATCCCTAGAGGGGCTGGGGAGATGGCTCAGTGGAATAAGCACTTCTCTGGCAAGTGGAAGGGCCTCAGTTCAATCCCTGGTTCCACCAAAAAAAAAAAAATTAAAAAATAAAAATCCCTAGAAATTGCACATTCCCGGACAACCTGCTGCTCTTAATGTCTGTTATTCCTAAAATTAATTCTTCAGTTTTAGAGAGCATGAACTCGTCTCAGATATCTTTCAGGCTTGGAGTTTCATTCCCCTAAATCAAAAAGGAAGGGAGGGAGGAAGGAAGGAAGGAAGGAAGGAAGGAAGGAAGGAAGGAAGGAAGGAAGGAAGGAAGGAAGGAAGGAAGGAAGGACATTGTGTCTTTGTTCACAGACCTGGCACTGAGCTCCTGAGACCGTTGGAGTTTGCTGAGTGATAGGAGTCTTTTGTTTTTCATAATGAGCTAGGCCTCTTATTTAATCACATAAGCATTTATATTAATGAATGACTAGGGTGGGGTCTGTAGGTACCCTTAGGATGGAACTGTTACCTGGAAGAAGAGGTTAGAGGTTTAGAACTAGTGATTAAATGCTATAAAACCTTTGAGCAAGAGATTTGATGGGTGTCCTAGCTGTGCAACACACGGAGGGATTATAAGGGTATAGTACCTATAGAGGGCACCCTCATGCCTTCCCCTTGGATCTATCCTATCTGGCTGTTCCTGAGTTACATATTTTATAGTAAATGAGTAAATGTAAGTAAAGTATTTCCTGGAGCTCTATGATCTTAGGAGGGTCTGTAGAAAGTCCTGATTTATAGCCAATTGGTTAGGCATATGATGCCAGAAATATAACTGGCATCTGATGGAGGACACTTGTACAGCACTGAGCCCCTCAGTGTATATATATCCTGTGCTAACTTAGGGTAGTGTTAGAACTAACTGTAGGATTTCCAGTATGAGTTTGGGTAGCTAGAAAATTAGTGGACAAAGGCCAAGCATTTTCCCTTGAGATGGCTACATAAAAATAAAACGAACAAATGAAAAATATAAAAATATCAAATGTTAGAAAAGATGTAGAGAAACAGGAACCCTTATGCTCTGTTGGTGGGAATGTAAGGTGCTACAGAAAAAAGTATAGCAGCTCCTCAGTTAAAACACAGAACTGGCAGAACTGGGCTAGGGAGATAGCTCAGTAGAATAAGTGCTTGCCTGGCAAGTGCAAGGTCCTGAGTTCAATCCCTGGTACTGCAAAAAAAAAAAAAAAAAAAAAAAAAAAAAAAAAAAAAAAAAAGAATTACCAGAGTATCTGGCATTCTTTGTACTGGTCAACTTTCCTTTGGCTGGGGAAGTATCTGACACCTGCAGCTTAAAGGAGGAGTGGTTGATTTTTGACTCACAGCTTCAGAGGTTTCAGTCCATGGCCAGCTGGTCCCAAGGCACAAGTGTTGTAGGCACCTGAGTTACCTAGAAATATTATAAGTAGTCAGACAGGGTCAGGCTGTCAAAGGAGATAACACAGGAGACAAGGTATCTTGCAACTCCAAGAGGGACGGATGCTCCTGCGGTGGGCCAGACCTAAACAAATGCAGACCTCCCTAAAGATCAGCATCTGAGATTAATCATCAACCTGAGGGAGACCAAGAATCATTAATCCAATTGCTACTGATGGCTCTCTGATAAAGTCCTGTTCTACATTCTTTTTTTTTTTTTTTTTTTTTTTTTGTCTTTTTGAGACAGGGTCTCACTATACAGTTCAGGCTGACCTTAAGCTCACTTTGTAGCTCAGGCTGGTCTCAAACTCACAACAATCCTCCTGCCTCAGCCTCCCGAGTGCTGGGATTACAGGCCTGCGCCTGGCTTGTTCTACATTCATGCCCACTTGCTACGTGACTCACTTCACCATTTGGTCCTGGACTTAATCAATTTTACCTGAGCAATGGTGCTTATAATCCCACTGGTTGACCGTAGTTTTGTCCCACCTCTTGTCCACCTAAGCGAGTTCCCATTTTCTCCACCATTGCCCCGCATGGTTTTAGACTATAAAAGTCCTTGGAAGAGACAGCTTCCAGGGGAACTACCCACTTAGGCCCCACTTCTGTCCCTCTCTTGGACAGGAGCTTTCTTTCCCTCAATAAATCTATTCTGCTCATAACCTCCATTTGTTCCTAAAATTCATTCTTCAGTTTTAGAGAACACGAACTTGTGCAAGTCAGGTCAGGAGATCATTTTTCCCTATGTCATTTGGAGGTTCCCTGTATCATTTGGAGGTCACCACCCGAGATCAGCTTTCTCTCCCTGTATCAGAAGCATCACAGTAGAAATGAGATAGGAGATTAGGGAGAGGCAAAGCTGGCTGGGGAAATAGGTATGATTGGTATCAATCTGGGATACAGCACAGCACAGTTCCCAAAGCCTGCATGTGGACTTCTTGTAAGAATGCAAGCAGGTAAGCCGGGCGTGGTGGCGCAGGCCTGTAATCCCAGCACTCGGGAGGCTGAGGCAGGAGGATTGTTGTGAGTTCGAGACCAGCCTGAGCTACAAAGTGAGCTTAAGGCCAGCCTGA
>PVKA01052475.1:0-11696 GCA_004027165.1 Ctenomys sociabilis
AAAAAAAAAAAAAAAAAAAAAAAAAAAAAAAAAAAAAAAAAAAAAAAAAAAAAAAAAAAAAAAAAAAAAATTTAAGCATATGCTGTAATAGTGTTGTTCAAAACGTCTTCTTCAGCAAAATAGCAGAACAATGTATAAAACAATTGGGGTGTAATGTAACAACAAAATGGCTCTAGAGATTTGTCAAAAAAAAATTGGAAAAAAAATATTGGAGACTATTCTCGATGTCTCCTTGTATAAATGACCTTATATCTGCCTCAATTAATCCTGTTCTGTTTCTCTGGGACCTGACGATTGGGCCCTGTTTTATGAACTATTTAAGTATGTTCAACAGAAATCGGGGCCATCACCTTAATGGTGCTTAGAGCTCAACGTCAGCCCTTAAAAGTAACTGAGGGAACAAGGATTTGATTCCTGGATAAGTCCAGTGGGGAAATGTACTGGCTTAACTCACATTTTAGGCTATAATTGTAAATCTTGTGTTTTCTGTTCCGTGAGAAATGTACTCACCACTGTTCTAGGTTGTTTAGTAACTGGTGGCTAAGATAAAATTCCTTCCTCACTAATTCCTGTAAACAAAGTCAGTTTACCAGAAGACTTCAAAAAGAAACTAAATAGGCTTAACACTCCTTGTAACCTCAGGCTACATTTTGTCAGATGATAATTTTATTTACCAAACTGAAAGTGGTTCAGAAGCCTTCCTGTTTCCTAGGCTAGCAGCCTATGGGTCCTCTCCTGCCGAGAGCTGGCCTGGGGCCCTAAATTCCAATCTGACTGATCTGGTTCCTACTCTGAGACCCTTAAAGGTCTTAGATTCTTATCTCCTTTTTTGTTTTTTATTTTATCCTTTTCTACAATCTTTTCTTATATGACCCATTTTTCCACACTTAAAACATTTGGTATGATTCTATTTTTTAAAAAAAGACTGTAGGGGCTGGAGAGATGGCTCAGTGGAATAAGCACTTCCCTGGCAAGCACAAGGGCCTGAGTTCAATCCCTGGTTCTGCCCCCCACCCCCCCAAAAAAAAAATAAATAAAGACTGTAAGGCAGCTGCCAATAAATTAGCTTTGTATGGCTCTGAGTCAACATCACCAGTACAGGCCTTAATATTTTCTTGCACTGATGTACCCTGTGCCTTTAAGGAATGCAGAGAATTTTGACATTCAGTATTCACATTGTCAAAAGACAAAATTTGGAACAATAAATGCCTCAATTCTGGTTCTCTCCTGTTTTGTGTATAGCCTCCCTTAACAGGCAGACAAAATCTACATAAGGTTCCTTATTAGATTGGAGAACTTTAACAAATGATGTTTGAGCTTCCCTTGGGCTTTCCACCTTTTCCCACACCCTCAACCTGTTGGGTCTGAGAAGCCCACCGCGTGAAGAAAGACTCCAAGAGACGTCCTCTCTTGCAAAAAGAAGGGGACTTTATTTTCCATGCATGCAGGAACAGAAAAGCCCCAGGCTGACCGCGGGCTGGGTTTTAAACTGGAAGACAAAGGGAGGAGGGATTTTGTAAGCGCGGTTACAGAAGCGAATGGCATTGGTTAATTTAAATTGACCTTTATGGTAATTGGTTGGCGCAGGAATTGGAGAGGGTAATTCTTGGAACGTCCTGGCATTCCTGGAACTGGCTGTTTCAGCTGAGCTATCTCTAGGATATCTGTTGCTGGAGGGCATGTAGGGACTTATCTTTAGGACACCTGCAGCTGGGAGGCAAGCAGGGACTTTTCTTATCTGCAGATGCAGTAATTTAAAAACATTTTGTTGACCTTTTAAGATGGAGTCTGTTTGGCTCGGACCTCACAAACCAACAAATATGAGTTTGCAGAAAAAGCCACATCATTGCAATCGGGCTTGGATATCAAACCAGGCCCCTGACCCAGTTAGTTGATCTGATAAAACATTAACGGGGATTTTGTCCCCTGTTAACCCCCTCTTGAACAACTGCTTCATCTTTCCACTAAGTTGTAAACTGCAAATATTGGCTTGGCTCTAAAATTATACAGGACAAAACTTCCCAATCATAGGGGCTGAGGAGATGGCTCAATGGAATAAACACTTCCCTGGCAAGTACAAATGCAAAGGCCCGGAGTTCAATCTCTGGTTCTGCAAAAAAACAAACAAACAAACAAAAAACTTCCCAATCATGAGGAATTAATCTATGTTCATTTGCTAATCCTTGTGATATAGAGAAGTAAAACTCCCGACCTGATTGATATTTGTACTTCAATAAAATAACAATTAAAAAAATAAAATAAAATGATAAATGTGAAAAAAAACAAAAAAACTCCCGACCTGACTTGAAGAATGAATTTTAGGAACAAATGGAGGTTGAGGGCAAAACTTTATTGGAAAGAAATGTTTCTGTCAGAGAGGGACAGAAGGGGGACCCAAGCAGGTTGCCTGAGGGAAGCTGTCTCTTCCAGGGACTTTTATAGTGTAAAACCATGTGGGGCTAAAGTGGAGAGAATGGGAACTTGCTTAGGTGGATGTGAGGTGGAACAAAACTATGGTCAACCAATGGGATTACAAGTACCATTGCTCAGGTAAAGTTGATGAGGACCAGGACCAAATGGGAAGGGGGCATGAACACAGGACAGTGTTTCTTCCTGTTGGGGGTTGGGTTATGGGACATAATTGGGGGTTGGGCTAGTGACTCACTTGGGTCTTTTCAGGTGGTGGATACCTATTTAGAATATCAATCCCAGGTGCTACTCTTTTAGCATTTGTTTGGTCTTTAGGTCTGGTTCACTGCAGGAGCATCTGTCCCTCCAATAGTTGTCTTTATCTTCTGGGTTAACTCCTTCGAGAGCCTGACCCTGTCTGTCTGTATTTCTAGCTAACTCAGCTGCCTACAACTCTCTGAGCTTTTCTCCCCTAGTCTTTCCTACTCTGGGCCGACTTTTCCCACGTGGTCAGGCCTCTCTTAACCCACCCCTGGTCCTCTTCCATACCCCAGGATGCATACCACAGCTTCTCTGGCTGTGCCCTTTGTTGTTTCATCCCTCTGGGGGTGAAATGGCTAGCACTGTGTAAACTTAGTGTTCTCCTGAAGTCAAGAGTAGTCTGTGTTCACCAAAGTAGTTATGCACATTCCTTAGCTTGCCTTCAGCCATCAGTAAATGTGAGATGTTTCCATGGCTCTGGGCTCACTTAGACTAATCTCAGTGAGACCTCTGAGGCTATATTCATCAGATCTTCTCTTGTTTCTTTTGGTACTGACTCATAATATACAATAATTCCCAGCCTGCTGGAATTTACAAGAGAGACAGCAGTTCTCCACCTCCATTTATTGCTCCTTGCTCCCTTGGGACATTAGGCTTTTGTCTCTTACCTCTATTTCTATACACATGTGAGGTAGGGAGCCTGGGCAACTCAGACAACCGCTGTACTGACAGATGTAAGCTGGTTCCTGAAAAAAACTTTCACTGATTGGTATAATCTGGGACAAGCAGGGTCTTAGCCTTTGTTGCTGTAGTGAACACAGGTTTGTGGGTCTATGAATACAACCAAAAATTTCACAAAAGGCAACTTGTTCAAGTACATACTACAGAGTAAGCATGTGGTCATTTCTATAACCATCACTCATGCAGGTCAGGGGCCAGGGAGATGGCTCAGTGGAATAAGTGCTTCCTTGGCAAGCACAAGGGCCTAAGTTCAATCCCTGGTTCTGCAAAAAAAAAAAACAAAAAACAAAAAACAAAAATCTCAAGCAGGTCAGAACCTATTTTCCCTGCCTACAACCCCCTCTAAATGTTCCTGCGATGTAATATTGTTTTGGGAGGTGGTACTGGGAATTGAACTCAGGACTTTGCATTTGCCAGGCAGGCACTTATTCTACTGAATTTTCTCCTTAGCCTCTTGCAATGTAATATGGTGTTGAATGTTACAGATGGATTAAACGGCACCAGAATAATGGAAGGGCCTGTTGGAGTGGGCAGGGAAGTTTTTCGGGGTTTTTTTGGCAGAATTGGGGACTGAACTCAGGCCCTTGTATTTGCCAGGCAAGCACTCATTCTACTGAGCCATCTCTCAGCCCTTGGGCAGAGAAGTTTTTACCGAGGACTATCACACTTTTCCAACATAACATATAATAGATTAAGAAAGAACAGAGAGATCAAGCTACACAGAAAAGGCTGTGAGGTAAGAAGGGTCCCACGCACCCCACATGGCAATATACGTTCTCCAGTCAGGATCTCTAAAGCACAGGGCACACAGAATTATGCATAGAGGTGCCAAGGGCAAGCAGGAAGCAACACTGAGGGCAGTGGGCTGAAGTGAGCTGAGTACACCAGAGACAACAGGAGGCCTGGGTGGCAGAAGAGGGAGCAGGAGGAAGGAGATTCCAAGCGGGAGCCTCAGCACAGGCCTGTCACCAAAAGCTTACCCAGCACACCTGCTGCTGCCCTCACCCCCAAGGCCAGGGCTGTGTCAGCCCCACTGCCTCTGAAATCACAACAGCTCAGGGCCAGTCTGGAGAGTTAATGAGCCATTTTCAAAGAATTCCTTCCTTAGCTCGGGGTGTTCTTTTATAAAACAAGGTCTCATTATGTACTTCAAGCTGGGCTTGAACTCATTATGAAACCCAGGCTGGACTGGAACCCACAGCGATCATCCTGCCTCAGCCTGCCATGTCCTGAGATTACACATGTGTGTCACCATGCCATGGTGCTTCATGTGGCATTCTTAATCTGATTTTACTAAAATATTTAACTGAAATCCAAACATGAAATAGCATTTTTTGTTGATGTATGGGTGGAGCCCGTGGCCAGTCAGCCTGCCTGACCACCACCCAACACACAAAAGTGCATGCACACACAGTTACTGTTGGAGCCCTGAACGCTTAGCTCCAGACTCGCACTGAGACTTCCCCAGGGTTCTAGCGCGAGCTCTGTGTGCATGCAGCATCTGGAGCTGTCAGGAGCCACACTCAGTCTTTGCAGTGAACATCGAGGGGTCTGTCATGGGTGTCCCAGATCTGACGAAGCAAGCAGAAGTGCATTGGAGCTGCCTCAGGTGTCCCTTGCAGCTGAGCAAGTTCCAGCTGCTCCCTGCTCCCCAATTTCAGGTCAGACATGGAAAGTCCTCTGAAGAAACCAAACTCCATGGACAGAGTTCAGGTGCTTACGCTTCTCTGTCTTCCCAGGCTGGGACCATCCCTGAAGGCAGGTGGCCCGGGCAAGGTGGACAGACAGCTCAGGCTCCACCGCGGGATGACGGCAGTTCTTTGAGAAACCTATTACTGAACAAAGCGCACTAAGCCGCATGGTATGTGCTGTTATGTACATTCCACATTTATTTCTCTATATTTGTACTGTCTTTTTTTTTGTTTTTGTTTTTGAAATTTGGATTTCCAGTGCTGGGGGTCAATTATACGATCTTGTGCGTGCTAGACAAGCATGCTGCAACTGACTTACACCCGCAGTCCTGCACTCTACTGTCACTTTTTTTTTTTTTTGTATTTTAAGACAGGATCTCACTACACAGATTGGACTCAGTGATTATCCTCTTTTCAGCTTCCCAAGAGCTGGGATTACAGGCTTGCAGCACCATGCCCAGTCTTAATCACTATCCCAGCATGCCCTGGGGGCAGGGCCAGTATGGCACTCCAGGGATCGAACCCTAGCCACTGAATCTGCCTAAGCAGGTACTTCAATCCACTGAGCTATTTGGGCAGTCTTCTATTGTCACTTAATGAAGAAATGAAAAAGGATAAACAGACTGTTCAACACATTTAAACATGAGGTTTATTTGGATCTTGATTCAAGCAAACTTAAATAAGGAAAGTACAGAGCTGGGCGTGGTGACGCAGGCCTGTAATCCCAGCACTCGGGAGGCTGAGGCAGGAGGATTGTTGTGAGTTTGAGACCAACCTGAGTTACAAAGTGAGCTTAAGGCCAGCCTGAACTGCATAGTGAGACCCTGTCTCAAAAAGATAAAAATAAAATAAAATAAGGAAAGTACAACGATAAGTAAAACTTGAATGCTAACAAAAATTTATCAGGGCCAGGGAGAGGGCTCAGTAGACTAAGAACTTGCCTGGCAAGTGAAAGGGCCTGAGTTCAATCCTTGGTTCCATGCAACACAAATTTATCAAATTTTGAAATGCAACTATGCTTTCATTGATGTTCAGGACGACCTTTTCCTTCAGGCACACATACTGACTTTGTCATTGACACAGGCCTGAGGAGGGAATGGGCAGGAGTAGCCCCTGTGGCTGCCTGCCAGGCACGGGTGGACACACAGGAGAAGCCCAGAGGGGCAGCTGAAGCTCCTCGTGCACACCTGGGCCTGCCACTGCCACTCTTTGTTTTTTGGTCCTGGGGATCAAATTCAGAACCTTATACTTGCCAGGCAGACACTTCTGCCGCTGAGATACCTCCCCAGCACACAGAAAGACATTTTGTATTACTGGGAATTGAACTCAGGACCCTGCACTTGCCAGGCAAGCACTTATTTTACTGAGCTATCTCCCCAGCCTCTACAACTGTCACTGAGGAGAGAGACACAGGACCTCAGCAAGTCACTCAGCTCCTCTGCACTTCTTTTTTTGAAGAAGGAGCTACATCCATTCATTGGGAGGTCACAAGATGCCACACAGGCCCTTTGAAGACTGGTACATGGAAAGTGGTCAGTCCCTGTAGTAAAGGTTATGGCTGAGATCCAACAAGGCAGCACAGACGGGGCCAATCCTTGGAGACACTGCTGGGCGATGTTTCTGGTCTGCACAGCCTGGCTCTGACCTGGGTGGGAGCAGCATTCCTCCACCTGCAGAGACAGAAATTTGTGATTAGGGAATACTGGCAATAAATAAGAATGGTTAGGGGTTAAAACAGAGGTTTATGGAGCTCTGAAAAATTGACAACATTTTCCATAAACAATCATGCACATTTGTTCACCTTTTCAAAGTACAACATATCTGTTCCACTTCATTTACTTATTTATCTAGTTTTGGTGAAACTGGGGGTTTGAACTCAGACCCTTGCACTTGCCAGAGAAGCACTTATTCCCACTGAGCCATCTCCCTAGTCCCTGTGTTCCACTTCCATATGGCCACTGAAACATGAAAGCACAAGGAGTAATCTGTGAATACACAAGTAATTGCAATAAAACCATGCTTCCAAAAACAGGTGGCAGGCTTGATTGAGTGCACTCTTGTGTGAACTATAGGCAAAAATTGGCAGTGAAAAATATCTACTAATACAATAGAAGACAACAGGAAAAAAAAAAAAAAGTGCAAAGTATAGTAATTAGGGCCAGGGAGATGGCTCAGTGGAATAAGCTCTTCCTTGGCATGCACAAGGGCCTGAGTTCAATCCCCAGTTCCACCAAAAAAAAAAAAAAAAAGTATAGTAATAAATATCTTCATGATCGGCTTAGGTCAAACTTTAAATGAATGAACACATTAAAATCATGTTAATAAGCAGTGAAAAATAACTTCATAACATCCAACTCTGCTGCCTACATAAGTTTATATATTAAGTTTATTTTAAACTTTTCAGTTGACAGCTGGCAAGATAGCTTAGTGGTCTAAAGTGCCTACTTAGGCAAGCTTAGGGGGACAGAGGTTCAATACCCAGAACCAGATGCCAGAGCTGGAGCGATAGCTCAGTGACTTAAGCACCTGCCTGGTAAGCATACAACCCACAGTCCGAGCCCCAGTACTGCAGAAAAATAAAAATAAAATAAAAAGGAAAAAAATCAGATGATTAAAAAAAAAAAAAAAAAAGGCCAGGGAAATGGCTCAGTGGAATAAGCGCTTCCCTGGCAAGCACAAGGGCCTGGTTCCAATCCTCGACTCTGTGAAACAGTTATTTCTTGTTGCTTTCCCTGGGTTTTTCATTCTGTGAAAAGACAGACAACATGAGCTAAGAAAAAGCATGGGTCTCAGAAATGACACACTTATCTTTTCAGACCAAAGCAGGAATTTGGTTCTTTGGACACTTAAAATCCAAAAAGGGACCTAATAATGTTTCATATCTGAGAGTAGGCATTTGGTCAACCTCACATAACAGTAGGGAAGAACTGTGGTTTATTAAGAGGAAAAAGCAAGCATGGTGCCTTAAGAGAAAATCACAGTCCTCACTCCCTCTCTGACAGCACTTCTGCTCAGGCAGACCTGTGTGAGGTGGCTATCTTCTCTGTGTGCCATAATCTCCTTCTCTATGGACACCAGCAGGACTCTGGAGGCAGCTTTGTGCATTTGGACAGTGGCATTTGTGCTGTGCCTCAGCTCCCTCCCTCCCTCTTTTTCTTTTTGGAACTGTGGGTTGAACCCAGACCCTGGTGCTTGCCAGGAAGTGCTTACTCTACTGAGCCATCTCCCTGGCCCCTGTGCCTCAGTTTTCACACTGTAGAGTATTCAAGATGGGGTCACAGTGAGGAAGGTGGCATGCCATAGCATGTGTTAGGTCATTGCTCTGGGAAATGAAACCATTTTTCTCCCCAGTATTGAGCATTGCTATTAACTTTGATATAGCACTCAGGCCACAGTGAAGCGTGAAGTGGGGGTAAAAGTGAAACAGAATAAGGCCAAGGTGTGTTACTGGAAGAACGACTCCCAATGTATTGGATTTGAGAGCACTGCGGGACAAGAGTCAAGGGAAAAATTCATGCCTATGAGGAGCTTTTGTCCACTTTTGGAAAAGAAATGGAAGAGAGGAATGGAATTGTATTTGGAAGCGTACTGCAGAGGGCTGACTCTGAGGCTGAAATTTGCCATCATGCTGTGCAGATTTATGCATTTCCTTGGATGACCTGTCTTTTCTTTTTTGTTTTGTAATGTGTTCAGATGGTGTAAGAACACCAGATGAGTAAAATGAATTGTGCGTATAGAACATTTTTATAATATTTGATAGAAAGCAAACCCAATAATAGATAAAACAAAAAAGAACATACCAGTATTTAGCATTTTTCATTAATTACTAGGCAGTAACCCTAATATGAGCTCGTCAGCAGTGAGTTTTGGAAACAGGTGCACTGTGGTAAACACCCAACCATTCGTCTTCTACTTCCTTCATCAAAATGAATGTTAGCCAGCCCCAGGGGTGGAATAAGTGCTTGCCTGGCAAGCACGGTCCTGAGTGCAATCTTTAGTACTCCAAAAAAAAGGATGCTAACCCAGGAGACAAAGTCTTTGCACATACTTTAAAAGTACACAGTAGTTAAAATTGGCCAGCAGGTGGCAGTTTAAAAGTAATTTGCACAGAAAATGTGGTAACTGACCTCTTCACTCTCTTTATAGTTAAATATACTTTTTTTTTTTTTTTTTTTTTTTTTTTTGTGGAACTTGAGATTGAACTCAGTCCCTTGCACTTGCCAGGGAAGTACTTAGTCCACTGAGCCATTCCCTGGCCCCTAAATATACATTTTAAAAAGTAGAAGTAAATAGAGCTGTGGAGCTGGCTTGGCTGTCTAAGTGCCTGACCGGGATTTGATGACAGGCACTGCATACTGTGCCGGCCCCAGAATCCCAGGTGTGCTGTGCAGGCCACCAAAGCTGTGTGCGGTGGCACGGGCCTGGAATCCAGTGCGGGAGAAGGTGAGACGGGAGGGTCACTCGGAGTCTGAGCTGAGTAGCGAGACCCTGTACTGAACGAGTAAATTCTGCATGAATAACTGAATAAAAGTTTTTTAAAAGTAGAGAACAACATTAAAATTTTAGAGCACAAATAGATGCCATTTTGAACAATATGTACAGTATTACTCAGAACCTTTTTTTTTTTTTTCTGGAGGAACCAGGGATCGAACTCACGCCCTTGCGCTTGCCAGGCAAGTGCTTATTCTACTGAGCTATCTCCCCAGCCCCTTCTTCTCAGGATTGACTCATGATGTTCTCAGAAATCTTAACACTGATTACTGAGATTTTATTTTATTTATTTATTTTAGCCAAACAGGGAATTGAACTCAGGCCCTTGCGCTTGCCAGGGAAGCACTTATTCCACTGAGCCATCTCCCTGGCCCCTAGGATTTTAATTTTAGTGTTAATTAATAAATGTTTTCATTGTTTCAAAACCTGCCTCTGGTTAGGGTTTTTTAAGGAAGTGATCTCAGAAAGGGCAGAAATATTTTGATTCTGGGGATTACAAAAGGGCTAAAGCAAAGACGGAAAAGAAAGAACAAGCAACTGCCTACTGCAATCCCAGTAAGACAGAGGTCACTGGTGACCACATGCCCACTCCATAGGACCTTCCACGATGGAAACTGTCCCTTGTCACAGCAAGCTGGTTGGCTGATTAAAGAGCTAAAGTGCGTGGACCTTCTAGTTCCCTTTATTCTTTCTTAGCCTGTTAGTGACCCACTTTTTACTTCCTTTCATTCACTAAGTCATTTCAGACTGACAGCTTTGGAGGCACGGTGGCAAGCGCTGCCAGGGTGGGGCACAGAGGTTCTGAGTGGTCACCAGCGCACCGACAGGAAGGACACACTGAGTGACCCACATCATCCACTTCAGCACCAATGTACATATCACCTACCCCTAATGTAGAGCTGCTTCCAACGAGTAACAAGGAAGTTCTACAGTCTCTTCTCCTTAGTGATAGCTTTGCATGTTACTCCTATTTAACATAACCTCTACTGTATGATTTCTTCTATATTTCCTTTTAGATTTTTTTTTTGTCTTTTTGAGACAGGGTCTCACTATGCAGTTCAGTTCAGGCTGGTCTTAAGCTCACTTTGTAGCTTCGGCTGGTCTTGAACTCACAACAATCCTCCTGCCTCAGCCTCCCGAGTGCTGGGATTACAGGCATGTCCCATCACACCTGGCTCCTTTTAGATTTTGTAAGACAAGTTTAAGATCACAAGTTAGAAGAAAGGTCACATAAACAGACACAAAGATGGGAACTCAGAGGTCTGCATGAACTTGAATGGCCTTAAACCTGTTCCAGCTTTAACAATAGTGTTTTACTTGGGCAATATTTGCCCTTCTGGTGTAACTCTGTGGCTTTGGTGCTTACCAGCTGCCACTGAAGCCCACATTCTTAGTTCGACAGCGTTAGAGCCCTTTCCATGTAAGCTGTGAAGGAAGTATGCGTGTGCATCCACTGTTGAATTCACCTCTGTGCCATTTTTGTAAATACAATAGTTTTGCACAACCTTTCACAAATGTCTGCATTAATTTCAACAAAAATTAGAAAATACATAATGTGCCAACCCAAAGCACAAAAGTTCCTACACAGAATTCTATTATCAAAATTTTTGTGTCATAGGAGCAGTTTGCAGTCTTGGACTTTATTTATTTTTCTTTTTTTTGCAAAACCAGGGCTTGAACTCAGGCCCTTGTGCTTGCCCGGGAAGCACGTATTCCACTGAACCATCTTCCCGGCCCCTCAAGATGATTTCTTAAAGCAGGGGATTAAAATACTAACATTCTGAGCACACAAGTAACCGCATTCTCAGGAAGACCACTCTAAATACACAAAGAAAACAGGCAGCTCTGAAAAGCCAGAAGTAAACTGCTGACATTCATTTACTGTTAGGCCAGGTAAGGCTGATACTGGGAAAGACTTGTCCGTTGCTGGTTTCCACCCTGCGGTGACCCTACGTGGCTCTGGGTCCCTTTGCTTCTTCTAGTCCTGCGATAAAATCCCCTTCTTTTGCGGGCGCCAATAACCCTCCAGTCCTCTCAGACAAGACTCTACCCCCGCCCATGTAAACTCTTCACCTGCTCAAACCTGTAAAAATCGGCTCCCCA
>PVKA01052476.1:0-11692 GCA_004027165.1 Ctenomys sociabilis
ATTTAAAGACCCAATTCAGAAATGGGTATCTGAGATGAATACACACTTCTCAGAGGACAAAATTAAAGAAGCGAATAAATATATGAAAAAATGCTCCACATTGCTAGCCATCCATGAAATGCAAATGAAAACAACACTGAGATACCATCTCACTCCAGAAAGAATGGCTATCATAAGGAAATCAACCAACAACAAATGTTGGAGAGGTTGTGGAGAAAAGGGAGCACTTCTCCACTGCTGGTGGGAATGTAGACTGGTACAACCATTGTGGAGATCAGTGTGGAGACTCCTCAAAAGAGTAGGACTAGAAATCCCGTTCAAGCCAGCTATCTCCCTCCTGGGAATTTTCCCAGAGGAACTGAAAGCATTATATCATAGTGAAATATGTGTACCTATGGTTATAACAGCACAATTTGTGATAGCAAAATCTTGGAAACAACCAAGATGCCCATCACACGAGGAATGGTTGAAAAAGGTGTAGTATTTCTATATAATGGAGTACTACTCAGCTATAAAGAATGATAAACTTGAAGCACTTATATTGAAGTGGATGCCACTTGAACATATACTCATAAGTGAAATAAGTCAGAGACACATGTGCAAATATCATATAGTCTCCCTAGTATAAGAGCGAAAAGAAGATGTACAAATTGAAGTGTAGAACAACTAAAAACAACTGAGTCATATAAGGCAAACTGAAGAGCATATGCTGCAGGGTACTAATCAGCTTTTCTTCTGGATAGTTAACAACCTAAGTTCACAGATCAAAAATTGGAAAAATAGAAGAGCCACAATGCCAGCCAACATTTTGGCCCTAGCCTTTCAAAGTCAGCAAAGACTCAGTACATAGGAGAACCTGTACTGTAACATCATGAAACTCAGTTGTGCCCCAAATTTTCTGATCAAGGATATTATGGAGCCTCAGAGGAAAGATGTTGATCTATAGTGTGCTTGGGGAGAGTCACATAGCGAGAAAACTTTCTCTCAGGCTCTCTCAGAGAGCAAACTGATCAAGCATTGACCATGACTCATCCACATGGCTGACACTGACAAAGAGTCTACAAAGTGAGATATAGGGTTATAGGATAAACCCTGAGGGGAATTGACTGACCTCATCAGAAACAAAAGCTACATCTTTTGGTATATTTGTCTTGCTTTATCTTGGTCTTAACTATCCAGCAGAAAAAGTATATAAATTAGGTATATAACATGGGGGCATAATAATAAATTGAGCTGTAAATGGCTCCAGTAAACAACTCCTTCAGGTAAATCATTATTATTGTGCAATGCTGGACTGTGTTGGATTGTGTCACCGAGTTCAGGCACCTAAATTGGTTTAATGATAATGGAGTGCTCATCTTTGACAGGTCTAGCCAAAGAAAAATAAAGTGGTATACGAAGGCAGAATTATGATGTGTGTGTATAAACAGTCAAGTTAGGATAAATATGCTGTGCTTCTGCATAATTCAATGAGAAACAAGATTTGCACTAATGGTGGTTGAACAGGATATTATGTTGGCTTCTAGTACTATGGACAACCAGTAGGAAAATAACAAGGTAGAAAGTATTAATTATTGAATCTGTGATATAATTCAGCTATAAAAAATAAGATCAATAAACAGCTACACTCTCTTAATTCACTGATTAGAGACATCTGCTGAAATAATGTCTGTAAGTATAATATCATGTATGCACCTTGTACGATACCAAAACATTGAAAACAGTTTGCAATGTATTAATTTATCGAATATGTCCTGTTAAAATTTGTCTTGAAACTGTCTCATTGCTATTTGTTCTTTAATAAAATTAAAAAAAGAAAACTTTCAATTTTTCCCCATTTGGTATGTTGACATTAGGGTTTTCATAATGGCTTTCATTAGACTGAGATAATGTTCTTGTATACCTATGCTCTTTATGCAAAGGTTGTTGGATTTTGTCATAGGCTTTTTTGCTCCTATTGAGATGAAATGTGATTTTTGTCACTGCCTCTACTTATGGGCTGTATTACCTTCATTGACTTGCATATGTTGAATCATCCTTACTTCCCTGGGATGCAGCCTACTTGGTCATGCTGGATCCTCTTGATGATTCAGGGCATTTCCAGTACCATTATTTTTTCTCTTCAATCAGATTGTACTAGTACATTTTGTGTGTACATAATGATCACATTCATCATAGAGAATTTGTGCCTGTACATAACGTCACTTGCTTTTCTTTCTATTCCTTTTCAAACCCTCCTCCCTCCCCATTTACAAAAGCTTTGTGTCCATTTATTCCTTCTCCTCATTTTCCTTTGTTTCCTTTCCTGATACTGTCTTTCTTATTCCCTTCTCCATTTGAACACCCTCTTGCTATTTCACAATATTAAATATACACTGGGGTCCCTATTTACACTTTCAGCTTATCACACCAGGGAAACAATGTGGTATCTACACATGCAAGTCCAATTTATTTTATTTATGATATGGTCTCATGGTGCATTCATTTACCTAGAAATTTCTCAAGCCTCTTCTTTATGGCAGAGTAGTACTTCATTATAGTGAAAAAAAACCAAAAACATCTTTTTTATCCATTCACCAGTTGAGGAGCATTTGGGCTGTTTCCAAGATTTGGCTATAATACATTATTGCCACTATAAACATGGATGTGCATTTATCATTGTGGTTTTAAGTTTTTAATTCTTTCAGGAAAGTACCAAGAAGGGGAATGACTGGGTCAAAGAAGACCTCTAGCTTTCATTTGTTGAGGATTCTCCACACGTATTTCCCCAGTGGTTTTACTAGACTACACTCCCACCAACAGCAGAGAAAAGTTTCTCTTTCCCTACAGAGCCTCCAGCAAATGCTGGTTGATTTTTCAACGATAGCCATTCTTATTGGGATGAGATGAAATCTCAGCATTGTTTTAATTTGCATTTCTTGAATGACAAGTGGTTTTGAAATTTTTATCATGTATTTCTTTTCTTTTTTGCTCTTTTTTCATTTTTTTGTAGTTTTACTGAATGCAAATAAACATGCGCACAGGCCATCTACTTGTTTTCTTCACTGCGCAGCCTGGTATTTGGATTGGTGACTCAGATAGCTAGTGGGCTGCTCTTTCCACGATGGCCTTGCACTTCTTAGAGGAGACATGAACAATCTCTGCACAGTAAGACTTGTTGAACTTCAACAGCACCTCCAGCTCCTTAACATTGTGCACTAGGAACTTCCAGAAGCCACTAGGCAGCATGTATTTTTTCTTTTTGTTATTTCCATAACCTATGTCGGGCATCAGGATCTGGCCCTTGAACCTCCTCCTTACCCTGTCGATGCCTCTGGGTTTCTGCCAATTACACTTAATTTTGACATATTGGTCTGACTGGTGCCAGATGATCTTCTTGGTCCTCTTTCTGATGATCTTGGGCTTCACAAGGGTCTGAGGGCTGCCATGGTGCCAAGTGGGAGATGGCTGCCACCTCTGTAGGTAGCACCAAAGAAGTGAGGGGCAAACATTTGGACTTTTTTTGTGGAACAGGGAATTGAACTCAGGCTCTTGTGCTTGCCAGGCAAGCACTTATTCCACTGAGCCATTTCCCGAGCCCTTCATGCACTTATTTTCTGTTGGTACTCCATATGAGAAGTGCGTATTGATTTCAGATGTTCATTTTTGAATTGGGCTTTTAATTTGGGAGATCTGATTTTTTTAGTTCTTTATATATTCTAGATAGTAATTTTTTGAGGAACATCTGGAAAAAATTTAGTTTCTTCTTGAATTCATGACTCATTGATTGTTCAGGAGGGTTTTACTTAGTTTTCATGTATTTACAGTGTTTTTGCTGTTTCTTTTGTCAATAACTCCCCATTTCATTGCCATATGGTCAGATAATATGCATGGGATAATTTTGATTTCTTTGCATTTACTTAAGAACGTTCTATGTGCTAGCACATTAGCCATTTTGAAGAACGTCCTGTGTGCAGCTCAGAAGAAGTGAATTCCCATTCGGTTGGGTGCAATGCTCTGTAAAGGCCTACTAGGTCCATTTCTTCACAAGATTGATTTAGTTCTGTTATTTCTTTATTGATTTTTTGCACAGTTAATAGATAACTTTGTGTCAATGAGGTGTTAAAGTCCCCCAGTACAATTATTGCTCATTAGATTTTTCTTGACTGCTAAAATTTGTTGTATATAGTTGGATGCTCCTACATTGGGTGCATATATATTTATAATTATCTCTTCCCCTTTCAGCTTTCCTGTACCAAGTGTACATCGACCTTCTTTAACTCTTTCAATCATGCTTTGTTCGAAGTTCATGTTGTCAGCAACCAGAATAGCTACTCCTGATTTTTTCTCAGTTCCTATTGCATGAAGTATTGTTTTCCATCCTTTGGTGTTCAGTCTATTAATTTATTTTTTAGTTAAATATGTTTCTTACATGCAGCATATTGATGGATTTTGTTTCTTTTTTCACTCTACTGATGTGCTTGTTTTTTAATCAGTGAATTGAGGCTGTTTACATTGATGGTAATGATCACTGTTTTCCTACCATAGCAACCCTATTTTTCCCCCTTTGTTTAATTTCTTGCTCTGCTTGGTGGTTGTCTTCTGTTGTTCTTGAAGCTGTGGTTGTGTTTGTCTCTTTCTAAAATATCTATCAGTGCTCTTTATAGGGTTGACTTGGTTGTCATGAACTTCTTCAATTGTTCTTTGTCATGGAAGTATTTTATCTCTTATTTATTATTAAATTTGATACATAGTTTTACAGCATACATTAATCTGGGTTGGAAGCTATTTTCTTTAAGGACTTCAAATATCTCACTTCAAACTCTTCTTGATTTGATGGCCTGTGTTGTGCAATCTATCATGAATCTGATGGGCTTTCCATTAGAGATGATCTATTTCTTCTAAGAGTTTTTAATATTCTGCTCTTTTGCTCAATTTTTAGGATCCTGATCATTATTACCTGAGTGAAGATTTATTTTGATTATGACTAGCTGGAGTTCTATATGCTTTGCTTAATTCTACGTCAGAGGGGCTGGGGATTTGGCTCAGCAGTAGAATGATTGCTTAGCAAGCTGGAAGACCTGAGTTTGGTCCTCAGCACCCAAACCAAAAAATAATCTTTTCCCCCATGCTTGGGAAATTTTCTTCTTTTATTTCTGCAAACAATCTTTTTATGTCATTTGTGTTAACTCCAGCTGTTTCAACGATACCCATTAGTCTTATGTTATTTTTCTTTGCATCACCTTGCAGCTGTTGTATTGTTATTTCCTGGGTTCTTCTTATTTTTAAGAGATCTCTCCTCTTGTGTTTGCTAGCTGCAATGCTATCTTCAAGGTCTGAAATTCTATCTTCTGTTTCATTCAAGCAGTTTTACCTGCTTTCAATGGAATCATTAATGTCCTGAATAACTGCTCAATACATTCTAGGTCTTTCCTGTATTGTTCATTTGATGTTTCTATCATTTTCCTATTCCCTTCTATTTTTTTATCCATGTCTTCCTTAGACATATTGAGCAATTCTGTCATGATTGTTGTCTTTCCTTTTTTTACCTGAGAGATTACTTTTGATCTGATTTCCTCCATAGCCAGATGGAGTTGTATTTTTGCTTTAGTTGCTATCATTAAAGAAATTTCTGGTGTGTGACTTCCAACTTCTTCTATGACCTTGTCTCATGGACTCATTTTGGGTGGGCTAGAGGTCTGAGATTGCCTTTTGTTCCTCCTTTTGCCATTGTTTGAAGTGCCTGATGTTCTCCCTGACTCTGTAGCAATGGTAGGGGGTGGGATGTAGGTGATCAAGGCTCTCAGGAGTGTGGAGGCCAGAAAAAGTTCACCAAAGCTTTCACTGTGTGGAGTTCAATGTGGCTTCCACCTCACTGAGGGCAGAGGAGCAAGCCACAGCTCAAGAAGGATCCAACAATGATGAGTGTAGGCTGAAGTTCTGCAAGACTCTCTTAATGGTGGGTGGACACCGGCTAGGGCTCACCCGGGCTCCTGTATGTCCTTGTGGAGGTCTTCTGGACACCTAGTTTCATGTCCCTGTGGCAGCCTCCCCAGCAATCTTCAGGGAGAGGATGAGTGACCAGACTTATAGGAACTTATAAGTACTCCAGAAGATAGGGAGTGGGGGTGGATGGGTAGCAGTGCTAGCCTGCCAAAGTAATGACAGATGGCTGGGTTCAGAAACTCCTGTGATGTGGGGGGAGGCCTAGGGCTGCCAAGCTTTCCTGGCAGTCTTCAGGGCAAAGATGGGTGGCCAGAGTTCAGCAGAATTCCGGTAGCTGGTTAGGGGGTGGGGCTAGAGCTGCCAGGTCTCTCTGATGATCTCCAGGGAAAAGATAGTGGTTGAGAGGGCAGTCAGCTCCTTGCTATCTAAGTAAAAATCTTTCTTTTCATGATCACTAACCATAAATCTGATCTCTGTTTATAATACTGTCTTGTACTTGTTTATTCTGCTGTGGATGTTTTCAATGGAATTTTGACTCCTAGATATCTGCTTGAATCTGTTTCATGGACTGCGTTTCTTTTTTTGTTTTGTTTTGTTTTGTTTTGTTTTTTGCTATTGTTATGGTTTATGTCTAACTGCCCACCCAAAGCTGCGTGTAAGTCATGGGACAGACTTCTAGAGTTTGTGATTAACTCATAATCCCCTGGGATTATGAGTGTGAGTGCTCCTGGAATTATGGGTGTGGCTAGAGAGCCTGAATGCAGCACAAGAGAGACAGACTTGTTCTCTGTCGCCGTCATTACCACCTCTCCTCCCTTTCGCTCTTGCTGCTTTGCTGCATTTGCCACCATGAACTCATACACTCTGCCATGTGGCACTCTACCTTGGAGCCAGCCAAGCAAGAATTGAAGCTTCCACAAACTAAATAAACACTTCCTTCCTTAATTTTTGGTGTTGGGTATTTTGTCCCAGCAATGAAAAAAGAGTAACTAAGACACCAATGTTGAGCAATCATGGCTTCCACTATTTTCCTAAGATCCTGTGTTTTAAAAATCTGTACATGCTATAGTCACTAAGCAATTTTTTCATTGTGGTCACCCATGAAATTACTTCTGATCTGATATTTTTTCTAAAACTTTGCTTACTTGTTTTATTGTTACTATTTCAGAAAGGTCAAGTGGGTGATTTTAAGACTGGCTCACTTCATTTTCCCCTAGGCTTCCCTTTGGTGAACTGAATCTCTGGGGTTACAGCCTATTTAATTATCTTCTCTTTCCTTTTAGTTTAATTACTAGGTTGATGTTTGCAAATTTCCTGTGGTAAGTGACTTTTGTGCTTGCATTTATAATCCTTAGGAAATGACTACTTCTCAGAGATGTCTTCTAGTTTTAACTGGTTTGGGGGATTTGAGTCTGTTGCAAGATCCTACCCCTTCAATTTATTGGGGATGAGAAATGGTTGCATGCCTGGGCCAGCCACTGATTTTCTCACATTGGCCCACAATATTCTCTTTGAACCTTAGGCAATCTCATTCTTGGTATACCAAGGAGAATAGCTGGTTGGAACAATTATGTCACTTTAGCTAAAGCTGTATCAGCAGCAATAACAATAGCATCAAACATAGCCTAGAAAATGATGAACTGAAGTAACCATTAATTTTCCATCTTTAACTGTGTGAACCAGATTTGCAGTTATAACAAAATCTACAATAAACCGAAAAATTGTATGCAGTAAAAAAAAGCTCTCAATGAGTCAATTTTACCCATAAAGGAGAAAAATTTTAAAGGTTTGGGGGAAAAAATAGAGAAACAGGAGAAGAAGAAGAAAAGAGTAGAAACAAGTCTGGAGGAAGAAGGAGGGTCACAGAAACTTTGGGAAACTGTTGCAGAAGACAAGTGAAGGAGAGAAGAAAGAAATAAAAGGAAAAACAGAACACAATAGCCACCACCAAAAAACTAGAAACCACATTCACCATCATATAAAAACAAGATCAAACAATGAAAAAAATAACCATTGCAGAGAGAGAGAGAGAATGTGCACTTCAAAGTTTGTTTCTGCTGTCACTGGTAGACAGTGTGTGGAGACAGAGTCCAGATCCATGTTGATTTATCCCAACAAGCTAGCAATAGCTTTATAATGGGTGGTGGATAATCTTAGCAAGGCTGCACCTTCATTTCCCTGAAGTGTTGGTTGGTTTCTGGCAGTGAGGTTAGAGCCAGACCCATTCATCCTGAAGTCATTAGCACACCATCTGCAGGCTTGATGTTTGCAAATTTCCTGTGGTAAGTGACTTTTGTGCTTGTATTTATAATCCTTAGGAAATGACTACTTCTCAGAGATGTCTTCTAGTTTTAACTGGTTTGGGGGATTTGAGTCTGTTGCAAGATCCTACCCCTTCAATTTATTGGGGATGAGAAATTGGGGATGAGAAACTCACATGGGAGGCACTAGATAGAGCCAACAGGTGTTCTGAATTCCATCTGAGCTCAACTGGTTCCTCTCCAAGATGCCTCCCAGCCAATCACTCTCTCCCTCAGGAAAGCCAAGTCCAGTCCACTCACCAATCTGTGTAATCCACTACATCCATTCCTCTGTTACATGGTTGCATCTCTGGGATTACCAGATGGAGGCCTCTGGGGTTGCCACCAGCACCATGCTTGCAGTCACCATGTGTTCACATGTTTGAACCACTTCTTCCATACAGTAAGTCCTAATTCAGGGAGAAGATGTCACCCATTGCTTCCTTCTTCTCTGTTGAAGTTTCCTCTGTGCTTTCCCCATATTCTCTAATTCTTGCTTCAGATCTGTCCTGGATCCAGAAAATCCAGTTCTCTCTCTTCTCTTCCTCAGGTTGCTATATTCCAAAGGCTGGACAGAGAATCTCAGAAAGACTCATTCTGTTGCTTTCCACTGCACCATCTTCCTGGAAATACAACACCCTAGAGTTTGGCAGGCAAGCCAGTCCCCTGGACCTTGTCCTTGTCGATGGCTCACCCCCAGTCCAATGAAATTCCCTTCAGACTGTGCAAAGTGGCTTTCAAATCTTCCTTATGCTGAGACACAATATTCAACAGCCACAATTCTAAAAATACAGGTTTAGTTTGGATTAAGTTTCAGTTGACAGTGAGCTGGTTCCAAAGCAGAAGGGCACAATGGGAAGAACAGAAAGTGGAAGGATGTTCATCCATGTCACCAGGAAGCAGAGTCATTTACCAGTATCTTGTTTATGATTTTTTGTATCTGTATCTGTTAAAGAGATTGGTCCATAGTTTTGTTGTTGTTGTACCTTTTTCTTATTTGGAAGCAGAGTAATGTTTGTTTCCAGGAATGATTTTTCCCTCTTTTTCAATTTTATTAAGCAGCTTAAGGAGTATTAATCTTAGATCCTCCCCAAAGCTATTGAAGAAGTTAGCAGTGAAACTGTCCAGACCTGTGCTTTTTTTAGTTGGTATGTTTTAATTACTACTTCAATTTCATTGCCTGTTATTGAATTACTACATAGATTTCCATCTTCATTCAGTGTTGGTAATTCATATGGATTTAAGAATCTATGCATCTCTTCCGAATTTTTCAATTTATTGGCATAGAGGCTGTGAAGTAGGTAGTAATCTTTTATAACAGAAACTGTTATGATTTCCACTTTTTATTTCTTATTGCATTGATTTGCGTTTCTCTGGCTTACATTGGCTAAGAATTTGCATATCTTATTTATTCTTTCCAAGAATCAGCTCCTTGAATCATTAGTTTTTGGTGGTTTTCTTACTTTCATTTCCTTTGATATTTATAATTTCCTTTTTGTACTCTTTTTGGGTTTGCATTGTTCTGGATTTTCTAGGACCTTGAGGTGGATCATTATGTTATTCATTAGTGGATTTTTTCTTTTGAAATTTAAAGAAAAATTATTGAAGATGTGAAAAACAACTCCTAAAAGACTGAATTTTGTAGAAAACTGTAGCTACGCAATACATTGCACCCACCATATCAAAACATGCATTAGACACTAATAAAAAAAAAAAAAAAACATGGAACAACTCACCATTCTTCAATTTGAGCAAAGATAAAATGCCTAACAAACAACATAAATGACTTACAAAGGGTGGGCTCTTTGAGGAGCATTTCAAAGCAGAGCACAAGAGACTCTGCACCACCACCACCACCACCATATCTCTCCCCGGGGCCACCTACATCCAGGTGAAAAAGCGGCACAGGAAGACAGAGACCAGCAAGAGTACCACGCACACATTGGGCCCGCAGCCAGGATGCACAGCATGCACAGGCAGGACTAGCAGTGTGAGACTACCAGAAGCAACAGGAACAACACAAGCAAACAGGTGGTGGGGTGACCCAGCGTGGTGCTTGGGAACGAAGACATGGAGACTAGAAGAAGGCTGGGGCATTTCTCTCTCTCTCTCTCTCTCTCTCTCTCTCTCTCTCTCTCCCCCCTCTCTCATTTTCTTCTCTTTTATAAATGGCTTGGAAGAAATCCAGCCACAGAAAATGAATCCCATCCCCTCAATCCAGAGAACAAGTTCAGATAATCACTTGCCTTCTCCTTTGTGTTTTCTCTTCTGTCCACTTCTACAGTTTCCCAAAGTTGGCAGGATCATTTTTTTTGTCCTCAAGCCTGGCTTCTACGTTCTTTTCATTTATCTTTGTTTAATCCACTATTTCCAGGTGATTACTGGTCCCACCCCACAGCTCCAGACCCAGTGCAGGTCAGCATGGAGTGAGAACTCCAAGCTTGCCACGCCGGAGGGACACATCTCAGCAATCCACGGTCCCACAATACGGACCGAAACCCAGCACAGGCTGGCCTGTGAGTGAGGGCTCCAGGCCCACTGCACCAGAGGGACCTTTCCCAGCCTTCTCGGATTACGGCCTGTAGACCCAGACCCAGCACAGGCTGGCCGACCCACTACAGCCTACTGAGTGAATAAGATTATCCACTATCCTTTTGTGAGCCCAGAAGACCCACCAAAGCCCAGGCTCGCCCACCTGGGGAACGACCTGCCTGACACAGGAGGGCTGACCCCGGGAACCAACAGAGGGGAACCAAAGGAGCTGCAGCAAAAAAGCAGCACAACAGCTAGACCCAGGATAGGCATACCCGGAAAATCTCAAACTTAATAGACTGGCACCCAAATCTCATAACAAGCTAAGGTTATAGCTGCACCAAAGCTCTACACCAAAGGTCAAAGGTCAGTGCTATACAAAATGACAAAGAGAAGGGGAAAAATGCAATCCCACACCTCGAGTCCATCAGGAAGGGCAGAGGACACTAGCTCAGCTGCAATGAATGAACTAACAGATACAGCAGCAAAGGAACAACAGCAGAAAGCTATAGAGGAAATAAAATGAGAAGTAATTCCCCAAATTAAAAAAGAAATATTTGAGTGCATAGTATCTGAAATAAAGAATGAATTCCAGAAACATTGGGTGGAAAAACTATACTCACCCAGACCAAATGCAGAGAGCACTATTGCAGCTGATATATATGAATTAACAGCATCGGAAGCAAAGAAACAACAGCACAAAGAACATGAGGAACTCAAAGCAGAAATAAGTTCGGAAATCAAAAAAGAACTTTTTGAAGTCATAGGATCTGAAATACCGAAACAAGTCCAGAAATATACAGAGGAAATCCAACTTGGAAGAAACACAGCAGAAAAAGAATTAATAACTACCTTTAAAGAAGACATGGATAAAAAAATTGAGGAGATCAGAAATATGATGGATTCCTTGAATGAGCAATACAGAAAAGAAATAG
>PVKA01052477.1:0-11702 GCA_004027165.1 Ctenomys sociabilis
CACCCATTAGAGAGAGAGAGTGACTTCCCTATCATTATGCCCAAACCACTGGCTTAATAAAGGTCTCACCTACAAAGTAAACCATCCAACTCTTAAGAAAATATGATTAAAAAGTCCACCTAGATCTAGGCTGGCAAGATAGCTCAGTGGTCTAAAGCGCCTGCATAGGCAAGTTTAGGCTGAGTGCAGGGACCAAGGTTTAATCCCAGGCACCACATACTATGCCAGCCCTGCTCCCAAGGTGAGCTGAGCTGGCCACAAAACAAACAACCAAACAAAAAGACCACCTATATCCAACATGCAAAAAAGCCCTTTGGAAGGCTCCAGCTGTTTGGTGATGGTCAGCGGTGGAGAATCACACCAACAGACACTGCGAAATATGCTGAACTTCAGATGGGACATTCAGCCACAGAGTGCACTGCTCTAAGAGTTATCAAATCATTCTACGGTTTATCACTGATGGCCTAGCTGTAGGGCCAGATTTGGGCCAACCAGGGCTGGACTAGTAAAGATATATCATATATTAAATGTCTTCTACCACAGAAACATCTAATTATAAATTCAATATTTATTACATATAATTACATGAAACAACCACAATTATAGAAAGACATTTAGACTGAAAAGCCATCCAACATATGTGGCTATTGTCTCTGCTACAAACTAAATGCTCAAATCCACCATAGCAATGAAACCATAAAAGAATGGGATAACCAATGAGAAATTATGGAAGCTGCTCTTAGCAAAGAATGCACCACTTGCCAACGCTGCCAGGCTCTTCAGTGATGACTTCTACAGGGCCAGCTGCTCTAGTTTTATTTATTTACAAGTTGCACAAATCAATAATCTCTGCCTACCTGAGAACCTTGGCTTTTGCACCTATTCTGACCTCAACAGACAGAGGGATCATTTTGTTCGTATCTGTGTAGATAGACTAATCTGAACACTGTCTCAGGTGATCTAGGGTCACATTTCTTTGCCTGTGATCTGCTCGTGATAACAAAGTGGTACTTCTGGGTTAAAAAAAATTGCATTGGCTCATCCTCAAGTGGAGACAACAGATCTCAACTGGTCAGGTGCGAACTTCTTGACTCTAGGAAGTACATGCAGACCAAGTAGCCCAAACAGACCCTTTTTAAACAAGGTCACTTCCTCTTATAGGGAGCTTCCATTCTACAAAGTTGCGTAATTATTGTGTTGCCTCTTTCAACTTCCCCATAAATAAACTCACCACACATGGGGCAGGTCCCCTTTCACATGTAGTTCTTTCATGTCTAGCTAAATTACAGGCTACTGAACACTTACGGAACTGTGGTCCCAACTTTTAATCTGCTTGTTTCTACCCATTAATCTTAGTTTTATCTGTACCAGGAAGCATGATGTCATATTAAATAGGAAGCTATCCCTATCAGTAGAATTTCCCTATCAGTAGCCAGATTTTCTTCTGCCATTTCATATTTGGTTAAAAATATCCTTTAATTAGCAAATGGCCATTGATGACAGAAGCTGCCCCTCCTGACTATGAGGGTACATGCTCAAGGTGGTAACAGGTGGGATATAAGAATGATGCCTAGCCGGGCGTGGTGGCACATGCCTGTAATCCCAGCACTCGGGAGGCTGAGGCAGGAGGATTGTTGTGAGTTCGAGACCAGCCTGAGCTACAAAGTGAGCTTAAGGCCAGCCTGAAGTGCATAGTGAGACCTTGTCTCAAAAAGACAAAAAAAAAAAAAAAAAAAAAAAAAAAAAAAAAAAAAAAAAGAATGATGCCTAAATGGCCCCAGTTGTCATAATAAATACTGCCTCCTCAGTCCAATTCTGGGCTTGGAACATTAGCCACACACTTTGGGGTTTGTCCTTCTTGGTCCTCTGCCATTGCCATGAAAATAAAGTTAGCCTGATGAAGAGATATGAGAGATCCTTGGAAGAGAACCAATTTCCCCAGCTGACAATGTGCTGAACAGCAGCCTGAACTCTACTCAGTAACAAAATTATGCCCAAACATGTAGCAAGCCCTCCTAAAGCCAGAGAAACCATGTGGCCTAAACCAAGAACCACAGACTCATGAGCTGAAAAAGAGCTCATTTTAAGCCACTGGATTCTAGGGTGACTTACTATCCATCACTATTTGTGGTGACTGATACAGAAGACGCCAAAGGTGGTTTAAAACTTTAGGATCTCCTCCTACATAGACGTACCCCACAAAGACTGACTTTATTGAAAACTGCTTTCTTTCTTGGGGGACCATCTAGGCCTTAGGTTTGATCCAGCTTTTAAGAGATTCCAAAGGCACAAGCAATGGATTGATATTGCTTTGTCCCAACCTGCTTCTCCAAGTGATAAATACTCTGAACACAGACAAGAAAAGACCAACAGGCAGCCAGGCACGTGAGGCTAAATGCACAGGCCTGAATCACACCTGGAGCACAAATCTAGTATTTCTGACCTTAAAATAAAATAAATAAAGCTAAGATCTAAATCAGACTGTAAGAAAATGCTTCCAACCCACATTTCTTTTTTTTTTTTAGACTTAATCCATTTTATTTTTCTTGTGTAAAAACAGTTTATGCCAGGGGCCAGGGAGATGGCTCAATGGAATAAGTGGTTCCCTGGCAAGTGCAAGGGCCTGAGTTTAATCCTCAGTTTTGCCAAAAAATTACTCCAAAAACAAAAACAAAAAAAACCCTTTATGTTGTAGCTACTGCTGGAGTCTGAGTCCCCTGGACAGAGTTCTGTGGGTTTTCACAAGATGGTCGATGAATTCCTGATAGGGAAACTTGGTGAACAGTCTCTTTCCAGAGGTCAGGGGTTAGATAGCTGTAGGTCTTGGAGATGACATCAAAGGTGACCTTAGCAAAGTTGCCCAAAGGAGCAGTGCAGCCCCTAGCAGAGGTGGAGCAGTCATTAATACCAGCCATCAGCAGCAGCTTCTTGGGCACAGAGGCTGAGACAATTCCAGTGCCTCTGGGGGCAGGGATCAGACATATCAAACAGAGTCACAGTGGCCCGTCACCTTGCAAGGAACAGTGTGGGGCTTGCCAATCTTGTTTCCCCAGTAGCTTCTCCTCACGGAGACAATGGAGAGCTTGGCCAGGATAATGGCCCCACAAACAGCAGTGGCTACTTTCTTGGAAAAATTTATACCCAGGCCAACATGACCGTTGTATCCCCGATGGCAACAAATGCCTTGAACTAGTCCGCTGGCCAGCACAAGTTTGCTTCTACAGAGGCATGATTGTCAGAACTTCATCCTGGAGGGATGTGCCCAGGAAAAAGTCAATAATCTCGGATTCCTTGATAGGTAAGGAAAAAAGGTAAATTTCCTCCAGGGATTTGATGTTTATGTCTCTGACTAGCTGGCCCAGCTTGGTAACAGGAATCCACTCTTTGTCCTCGGCTTTACCGCTTATAAGCCGGTGGCCTTAGTCTGGCCTCTGCCATGCCTGCGACCTCAAAGACCACTGCAGAAGCCTCCGCGGAAGCCACCAGTGGCCTCCCATGCCTCCGGCCCCTTCTGCTGCACCGGTGTCATCCGCCATTTGGTGTTTCCCAGAAAAAAAAAGTCCAAGGTGTATTTCTAACAAAGAATAATATTAACAATGTCAAGAACTCTCATACAGGTACATTCTCTTAATTCATTTATTAGAGGCATCTGCTCTACTAGTGTTTGTAAATAGAATATCATGTGTGTACCTTGTACAACAAAAAAACCACTATGAAAACAATATGCAATGTATTATTGAATCCTAATTTGATTTGAAACTGTCTCACTGCTATTTGTTCTTCAATAAAATAAATAAAAAGAACTCTCAAGGTCAATATAAATAGACAAAGGACAGAAGAGTCAAAATACAAAGCAAACATGTTTGGTTTCGCTGGAAATAAGGATAAAATATCACGGATAAAATGAGATATCAGTACCAGATCAGCAAACATGCTATTATCAAATGCTTCACAAAAGTGAAACAATAAGCATTTTCATAACCTGCAGAATAGTGACTGGGTATACCACTGAGGATACACATCTGGAAACAGTGAGCCATGGCACGCTCCTTCTAGCCCAGTGTTACTTCTAAGTACTTATGCCACATACAAGCCCTTATACATGTACACAGGAAGACAGTCAGATGTTTGTGCAATGAATATGGGAAAGGTCAAAAACTGAAAGCCACATCCAAATTCTTTCAAGAGGATAAGTTGTAATATAAGCATACAAAAATATCATTTAAAAGAAATGAACCAGATACGAGTATAAATTTCAGAACACTATTAATCGAAAAACCAGGTTAGGAAAGGATACATATAGCAGTCACCAGGATACACATGGCTTATACACACATGCATCTGTGCAAGCCTGCACATGCATGTACACACCTGGCAGACAATAAAAACAGGCAGGAGACTTAGCAAGTTTAACACAGTGCTTATCTTTGATTCTATTGTAAGTCTAGGGAATAAGAGGACTGACGAGTAAGAATACTTTGCTTTGCCTGTGGTCCTGGAGATAAAACCCAGGGCCTCAAATATGCTAGGCAAACGCTATGAGCTACATACTAGCCCAGAGGTATTAGTATTTTTTTTTCTTTTTAAAACAAGGGTCCTTAAAACATACACTGAGGCCAGCAAGATAGCTCAGTGGACTAAAGCACCTGTTTAGGCAAGCTTAGGCAAGCACAAGGACTGCAGTTCAATCCCCAACACATGCTGCACAGGTCTCGCCTCTGGGTGGGCTAGGGTGGCCACGGAGACCAGATGTGCTCGCACATGCCTGTAAACCTGGCACTGGGGAGGCTGAAAACAGGAAGACCACTATGAGTCTGGGCTCTGTAGTGAGACCCTATAACAACCAAATACATTAAAATAAAAAGATATACTGCACAGTAAAGTATTAAAATCTTCAAAGCTTGGTAGTGTCTACATGATACCACATACTTTTCAGTAGTTGAAATATTTCAAAAATAAAAATAACCAAACACAAAAATGTCGAGGAAAGAATACTACCTCTTATGTCAATTTTCCATGATGTACATACTTGTAAAGTTATAGTCTTAAAAATAAAACTAAAGCCAGGTTGAAAAATAAATAAAGCTAGTGTTAGTTTTCTAATTTTGTTTCAGAATAGTCAAGACTGGCCTGGCCAAATAGCTCAGCAGATTAAAGCTCCTACAAGCCAGCACAGGGGCCAGGGGTTTGGTCCCCAGGCCTCCTGTGCCAGTCCGCCCCTGGGGCACACCAAGACAGCAACTGAGACCGGGGGTGATGGCGCATGCCTGTAATCCCAGCTCTTGGGCAGCTGTAAACAGGTGGATCACTACAAGTCTGATCTAGTAGTGAGACCCTGAATACCCTGTAGACCCTTCCCTAAAATAAAAAATAAAAATAGTCAAGACCACAAATGTTTTTTTAATTGATTTTATTTCTGCTAAGATCATCAGTAATTTGAGTTCTCCTAGTTGGGACACAAGCCTTAACACACTGCTGACAGATACTGCCAATTCCCCATGCAGTGGCCCTTCCTCTGCAGCAGAATCAACCTCAGGTAGTACAAGGCTATCAGCTTCCAAGTCAGGCAGCTTCGAAACCTAAGGTGGGAGAGAATCTTGATTACTTTTTGTCAATTACAGTGTTTCATTATCCATGTCAATAATTCAGAAAAGGGTGTTTAATATTTTTTAGCAAGACAAATAGGTAAAGCCCATAGAGAGAGTTCAGCGAAAAAGAACAGTGTAAGAGAACACTCTGCACACTGCTATATGGGGGGAAAAAGAGAGACAAGCAACCTAGAGACTCTGCCACAACCTTTGTACACCAGAAGGCTCAACTCTGAGGACAAATTCACAGTGCAACACAGATAGATGGAAACTGTGAGAACATGGGCTCATGATGACATTGCCGGGCAAAGGATTTATTTGAGCTGTTCACAAACTCCTGTGCACAAGTGACCTCCTGCCTGCCTCAGCCTCCTGCATAGCTGGGACTATAATCACGCACTAACAAACCTGCTGATCTACCCAGACTTCTAGTGATGTTCTTATTGTGTAAGACCATTTAATTAATTTTTCTGTGCCCTGCAGCTTTTTGCATATTAATGTTCTTTTCAAAACAAAAACAAAAACTCAGAAGAATGTACCAATTCCAGTGAGTTCTTGACAACTATAAAGACCTTGTTATTCTCAGATAGACTGGAGGCAGGAATTTTGCAAACTGTACAAATAGTTGTAGCTTTACCAGAACCACCCTACTTTGGCTTTTCATTTCCTGAATCACTGAACAGAAAGTGCCTATTTTGTTTTCAGCATTTTTTAGCCACACCCAGAAATGTCATACAGTATCCAATGTGTTCCCATGAAAGTATTTAAGGGCATTTAGCTCTCAAATCTCTTGTATAATTTTTCATTTGGAGCACTCTAAAAGTATTTTAAGTGTGTATTGCACCTTTCCAAAAAGACAGCTCATGCAATGGAAATGAGTTTCCATTTCTTCCCTAGCCTCACCTTTTACACTGGTAAAACCTACAACCTAGTACTCCATGCGATATTCTCCTTGTTAAGACACATATACAAGGAGTAAAACCAACTCCTACAATGATGTGAGAATGCTTTTATCTTTTCTTTTTTTTTCTGAGCTGGGGATTGAACTCAGGCCCTTGTGCTTGCCAAGCAAGCGCTTATTCAACTGAGCTATCTCCCTGGCCCCGGGAACGCTTTTATTAAGCCATCATGCTTCTGTATAAAGAACTACAAAGGTAAAAACATTTCAATTAAATGAATTTATTTATAAATAAGACTATAAAATTTGACATTAAGAGAAATAAGATCCACAGGATTTAAGTTGAAAAATACAAAAATGATTGGACATAAACAATGTAAAAATATATTTCCCAATTCCCAAATAATTTAAGGATAGCATTTATAAAATTTTTATGCTGTAAGTATATTTCCTTTATAATGCTTAAGAACCATTCTAAACAATCTGTATAAAATATTACAAATTAAATTTACCATAAATGCTAGTTACTTTTTTTTTCACAAATGCTAATTACAAAATTATTTTGAGTTTATTGAGGTTATCCTTTTCTATACAGTACATGAGTTTCTGGTCCAAAGTTCTCCCTGAATTTTTTTTACTAAAGTGGTCTTAACTTTTTTCTTTGGTATTGGGAATCAAACTTAAGACCTTGTGCTTGCCAGGCAAGTACTATACCACTGAGCTCTATCTCCAACCCAAAAATGGTCTTATTATTTCTTTTTTCTATAACAGAGATGCTAACCAGACATGTCTCCTGTAAGAAACAAGGTAAAAAGCAGTTAAAAGAGTGATCAAGGGGCCAGCGAGACAGCTCAGCTGACTAAAGTGCCTGCTTAGGCAGGCATAGGGACTGGCTTTCAGTCCCTAGCATTCTGTGCTAGCCCTGCCCCCAGGGCACGCTGAGATTAAGACTAGGCATAGTGGCACGCACCTGTAATCCCAATGCTTAGGAGGCTGAAAACAGAAGGATCACTACAAGTCTGATTTACATAGTGAGATCCTGTAGACCCTGTACTAAATACATTTTTTTAAAAAAAGTGATCAAATACAACTGAACAATTTATCTAAAAAGGAAAAAATTGGTTAACAAAGAGGTGCACTTCTGTACCAAGACTATTGGAGAAGCCTCAGAATAGGGAGCTCAAGTTCAAGTCTGACATGCTTCATGTGTGAAGCCAGCTGAGAACAGGTCTGGTGAACAGTGATAAGGCCCTGTGTACAGGCAATGCTACAGTTTCCAACTGGAATCTCCCCAAGGCTCATGGGTTGAAAGTTTGTTCCCCAGAGCTATGAAGACATGGTAAAAATGGTAAAAGGTGGGGGGGGGGGAGATGGTGACTCAGAGGTCTGGAGTCAATAGGGGCACATTTTTGTTTCATCAGTCTCTTCCACCCTTTTCCCATTTTGCTTCCCAGCCACCATGATGCAGGCAGCTTTGCTCCACCACACACTCCACGCCATGATGCACTGCTTTACCAAAAGCACCAGGGCCAGGCAACCATAGACTGAACCCTCCAAACCTGTGAGCCAAAATAAATCTTTTCTTAAATTGATTATCTCAGGTATTTTATGGTGACCTAGATGATTCAATTTAATTCTACATGGGTTTAAAATGACAACAGTACAGTCTGATATAACATTTTACAACTATCCACCACCAACTGGTTATTTTTGAATCAGCCTTTATTCTTAGATCAAATACCCAGCTATTTCTTCTAACTTCAACAAATAGTAAAAACAGCATCCATGATTGGTTTCACTTTCTTCGAAGTAGGCACAGATGACATCATCACTATCACTAGCACAGAAGCAGATACATCAGATAAGCTACTGAATAACACAGCAGTCAGTCCCAGTCAGTCATCTGCCCACACTTTCCAATTTCTGAGATCCACTTAACCCGCTTCTTGCAACTTAAATCCATCCATAACATCAATGGCAGATGGGCAACTACTAAAAAGAATAAGGCTATTAAATTATAGCACTGGGAAGAACCCAAAATATCTTATCATCTTAATACTGGAGTCCTAGATCAAAAGTCTAGGAGGAAGATATGACTAAGGGGCCCATCTCAAGTGCTCTGCCTGTGTGAATGACAGCAACAAGCAATTCAAAAGTACCAGAGCTAGTTACAAAGTCTCTTGAGAATGATTTGACTACTCTAGTACTAACCTGGTCAGGGTTACTGGTTATGTACTTTTTTAAGAGTTCTCCTCCTAAGAGAAACTACACAATACTGCCATGGGAACAAGGATCCTACAGCTCCTGCTTCATACTTTTTGCAATTAAAGATTCTGAACTACCTTTAGACAGTGATTAAAAACCACAGGCCTAACTCTGCCCAATGATGGGCAGAGTTTGTCATCTTGACAAAAAGACAAAAGACAAACAATTAAAAAAACAAAAGGATGGAGTTTTAAAAAGATTAGCTCCACTAAATTAAAAACAACAACACAAGATTAGCTCTAAGAGAACATATAAAAGAGGACCCACAGAGTTGCATCAACTTAAGTAGAAACAATTATGTGCTTATGGAGAGATAAAGTATTTTTAATTCACAGCATGAATTTACTCTTCACATGCATGGTAAGCAGCTGAAGCCCGTTTTTATAATTATTTTCACTGTACTGAGCAAAAAGTCCATCCTTCTCAAAAGTCCAAAGGGTCCTTAGATGTGTATTGGTTTCATTTTTTCATGTGTTGCATAACAATCTTTCTAAAAAGAACTTGATCTCAACAACCAAAGTGCAATGTAAACATCAGGCTGCTAATGTTATTGCCTTTATACACAAAAAATACTAACATCTCCCATACATTTTATACTACAGGCTACACAAAATTCTCAGAAAGTGTTAACAACTATCTTAAAATGCTGCCATATAATTTTAAGGTTGAGTAAGATATAACAAAGCAGGTACATATTAAGGGAAAAAACTGGACCAACATTTTAAATATTGATTTTTTAAAATATACATTATTTATTAATAAACATAATCACCACAAACTAATTGCTGTTTATACAGCCTCAAAGCATAAGTTAGAAGCTAAGCCTACAAAGAAAATGCTCTGTGACAAAATAACAAAATTATTTATGATCATCTGAAGTATGTAATTTAAAAGAAGAATTGCCTTTCTCTCCATCTTGAAGAATGTTCATTGGAGACTTTTCTTTTCTTTTGGCAGAACTGGGCATTGAACTCAGGCCCTTGCAGTTGCCAGGGAAGCACTTATTTCACTGAGCTATGTCCCTGGCCCCCACCCGTGGAGATTTTTCAATAATAATTTCAAAAAAACAAACAAACAAAAAATACTTTCTGGCTTAACTTGTGGTGACTGACACACAGGTTAACAATGATAAAGAGCCTGGCTTCCCCTGGCTCTTAAAAATAAGTGGCTTAAACAACTGCACACATCCTGTAAGACCTCCTGCCAGAGCGGAGCCTGCAGCTTGCTGCTCCCTTCCACAAGGCCTGCCCGGAGGAGTCTATGCGTTCAGTGGTTCGGTGAGGGCTTCCACTGGAGGGGCCTCAGGCTTTCTCAGCTGGGCCCCCCGCCGCTTTTCCCAGAGCATAGTCATGAAGTCAAGGAGGAACGAAAGACTTGCTAAAAAGCCAAACACCTGAAAAAGGAAAAAGGGAGAAAGTTTATTTAAGGAATCAGGGAACATAACCTTAGATTTCCTACTTGGCTCTGAAAGTTCTTCACATGAGCAGGGTAATGTATTAATTTTTTATTTTATACCCACTAGTCTCTAATGATACTTAAAAATTGTTTAAACTACCCCAAAATGTAAAGAAGTAATAAACAGAAACATCTAAAACAACAGCTATTATCTCACAAAATACAAACTGTCCTGTCTTATACATGAACATGTGTATGTGGGACATCACCCTAGGAAATTAAGGTTATAACATGAAAAATAAAATTCTATGAAATGATATAAACAAAGGATTCCACCAAAGCAATGTTAAATGGATGTGATGAGGAAATAAGGAAGCAGGCAACTTGGCCTTGACGTAGGATACAGCTACTATTGGCACAAAAACTCCATTTTGAAGATACTATTAGGCTAAATTTCTAGGTAATTTTCTCAACTTATTGACACAAAGACCTGAGCCACTGCCTACTTCCCCTTAAGTCACTTCCTCCTTGTTCTCTTCTAACACTGACCAAGCATTCTGAGAATTCTGTCAAGAGACAGAAGACCATGCTTCAACTGTAGCTTCCCTACTAGCAAAGCCCTTACGGAAGGAAATGGGAGCAAAAAAAAAATGCGCTGGGGATGGGGGGAAGGGAAAAGCAAAAATATATATAGGGCTGGGGAGAGAGCTCAGCAGCATAAGCGCCTGCCAGGCAAGCACAAGTCCAGAGTTTGATCCCTGGTATCTCACACTGTGCCAGCCGTGGCATATGCCTATCAATCCCAGCACTGAGGAGGCTGAGACAGGATCACTATGAGTCTGAGCTGCATAACAAGATCCTGTATAAAAAAAAAAAAAAAAAACTATTATTGTATATATAATAGTTAAGACAGTTATACTATTATTTTCTCTTGGTTCATTGAAAAGAAAGGTTTGTACTAATATTGTTTGGAAAATTAAATGCCTATATCTTATAGTCAGAGTAACTAACTTAAAGATAACAATACACAATGTAGTAATAAGAATAAATAGAAGTTACACTTCTATTATTTTATTTGGAAACTTAAAAAAAAAAAGCGTTCTGAGGGTCGGCTTGATAGCTCAGGGAACTAAGGTGCCTATTTAGGCAGAGTGCAGCAGCTGGGGTTCGATCCCCAGCTGGTCCCGCCCCCAGGGCATGCCGAGACTATTACTGAGGCTGGGCGTGGTGGCATGTGCCTGTAATCCCAGTGCTTGCGAGGCCGAAAACAGGAGAATCACTAAGAGTTCCATCTACCCAGTGGGCCTGTAGACCTTGTCCTAAATACGGGGAAAAAAAAAATGAAAATTAAGGAGCCGGGCGTGGTGGCACATGCCTGTAATCCCAGCACTCGGGAGGCTGAGGCAGGAGGATTGTTGTGAGTTCGAGACCAGCCTGAGCTACAAAGTGAGCTTAAGGCCAGCCTGAGCTGCATAGTGAGACCCTGTCTCAAAAAAAGACAAAAAAAAAAAAAAAAAAAAAAAAAAAAAAAAAAAAAAAAAAAAAAAAAAAAAAAA
>PVKA01052478.1:0-11698 GCA_004027165.1 Ctenomys sociabilis
GGAGCCACAGAGGAAAGAGATTGAAGTTCTATAGTGTGCCTGGGGAGAGTCACATGAAGAGAAAACTTTCTCTCAGGCTCTCACAGAGAGCAATCTGGTCAAGCATTGGCCGTGACTCATCCACATGGATGACACAGACAAAGGAACTACAGAATAATGTACAGGACTACAAGATAAACCCTGAGAAGACTTCAGTGACTACATAGGAAATATAAAGTTCATGTGTTGGTATATAAGTTTTGATCTACCTAGGTCTTAACCATCCAGCAGAAAAGTATAAAAGTATAAAAATGAAGTATACATCATGAACCCATAATATTAAGCTGAGCTGTAAATGGATATGGTCGACAATTTCTTTGAATAACTCCCTGTGGTTGCAGCATGCTATTTTATTTTTAATAAAATGCTTTAATAAGTTATTTCAGAATTTGCCACATGACATTTTTATTTATGAAATACCTGTAGGTTTTAAATTTGAATTTCATAAAGATGATTTTCTTCAATGTATATTAAGTAAATAATGTATGCTCATAATCTTTATACTATGACCTGTTCTATCTTGCTCATACATGTATGAAAAGTTCTACTGCATGGCTGGCTTAAGCGACTTAAATTTACTTCTCACAGTTCTAGAAGGTGGCCATCTGAAATCAGAGCACCAACATGACTAGGTCCTGTTGAGGGCTTTTTTCCTCATGCGTTTCTTTTTCTCATGTGTTCACATACCCTTCCTTGCTACCTCCAAGTGACAAAGCACACTCTCTCATCATTTCTTTTCATAAGGCCATCAAACCCACCAGCTGAAAAACATACTATTTGACCTTACTTAACCTTACATACCTCCTGCAAGTCCTATCTCCAAATACAATCATATTAGGGATAGATGTTTATCATGGCCTGACTTAAGGGTCTCACCAAAGTTCACAGGATGAAATTTAAGCCTCTTTAAAAGGTGATGAACTCACAAGAGAAAAAGATTACTGACTTCATAACAAAATTGAAAGGAGCACCCTAGGGCCATTTGCCCTTTTGATACATTGGAAGAAGAGTCTACGTAATCTGTAACTTGTAACTGGAGTCATAGATGAGGGTGGATGATAAGGACTCAAAATCCTGGAGACATATGGTCTAAAACATTTTCAAATTTGAGGAAACTTATGACCCAGAGACTCAACAAGCTCAACAAAACAAACACACGATAAGGACTCTGCCGATCTTTAAGAAATCAAAGCATATCATGTGATCAAATGCCGAAGGATCAGTGTTCAAGAAAAATCCCCAAAATAGCCAGAGAGTACAGATATTACTTACAGAGAAACAAAAATTAAAAAGTGTTCTTAAATTCTCAGAAGCTCTGTGAGCCAAAGGATGAATTTAATAATCCACAGAAAATTCTGTTTGGAACCTTTTTTGTTTCCAATCTGGCCCATGAGGAGCTTGGATGGCATTGCTTCTGTCCAATGAATAAGAAGATGAACAAACTTAACTTATAAATGCATTACAACTTGGTTACTAGAAGAATGATGTCTGTATTTGAAGATACACAACTACACATGTGGAGTCACAATGTGCCTTAACTAGAACTCAGTGGAAAACTTTATAGGAATCTCTGTTGGGTTGTAAAATCCCAAGTGATAACTAAAGGGTAGACACATGAAATCCAGTTCAGAGTCACAGGCTTCCTAAACCCCAAGTTATAGCTTTAGGACTGTAGGATGCTTCCTCTCCTCACTTGTTACCATTCCCTGTTAAAGGTAGGCATGTGAACTGCCCAGAGAACCATGTCTGATTAGCCAAAAAATTTCAAATCTAACTAAAATACACACACACACACACACACACACACACACACACACACACAGTTTGAAGAATTAGATTAACCATGACATCCAATCTCAGATAGGTGGCATTGGAGTTATCAGGTGGGAAACTTAAAATATCTGTTATTATTCCATCGGGTATAATAGTATGCAAGAGGGCTGGCAAGATAGCTCAGTGGTCTAAAGCGCCTGCTTTGGCAAGCTTAGGCAAGCTCTCAAGGACTGCAGTTCGATCCCCAGCACCACATGCCGTGCCAGCCCCTCCCCACAGGGCTGGCTGAGCTGACCCCCTCCCCCCCACACAAAAAAGAGTCTGTGATGTGTAGCGAGACACTGTAACAAATAAATAAAAATAAAAAGTATGCAAGAACACATGCACAGTATAAACACAGAGATGCAAATTCTAGTGGGGCTTCAAATAAAAATATTAGAGATCAAAAAACACTGTAATAGAAAAGAGCCTTTGAGGAGCTTCTCAGTAGTCAGCCAGGGACAGAATCAGCTCTAGCATATCACAAGAGAAAATGCCAGAGCAGAGAGCAAAGAGAATGAAGACTAACAAAAACAAGAGTATCCAAGAATATCAGCAAAATTTTAAAGGTACACGTATGTGAAATGGGAATGCCAAAATGAAGCGGTGATGAGCAGCAGAAAGAATGCTTGAAAGAGCGCTGGTATCAGCAGCTGCGAGCGAGTGGGCGCCTGCACTCCTCACGGTTTGGGAGCCTGGAGCAGGTGTTTGCCTTGAGCTCAATAGCTCAAGATCAACACAGTGAGGTACTTTCTTGAAAAAAGAAGGAGAGAAGGAAGGATGGAAGGAAGGAAGGAGAAGAAAGAAGGGTGTAAAAGAGGGAAAGAGGGAACAATGAAGAACTGAAAGAAAAACTAAAGAAATAAAGAACCAAAAGAATGAAAAACAAAAGGAATAATGATGGATTTTCCTGAAATCAATATTAGATACCAAATCAGAGATTTGTAAAGTTCAAAGAACAGCTGGTAGATTATATCACAAAAACTACACCCATATTCAAGCTGCATAAAATCCAAAATAAAGAAAAAATATGCAAAGAATTCATCAGAAATAAACCAAAACAGAATAAACAAAAGCCCTTTGTTGAAGAAGAGAAAAGACAGGAATTTCTCAATGCAATTTCTTTCATGAGGCTTCTCTGGTAACCTAGTTTTATGTCCTCCAGAAACCCCTTAGAATGGCTTGTATCTCTTGTAGAATTCCTCTTAGGCTACCTTGCAACAAAACTCTTTTTGTCTTATCCAAATACAATTTATATTGTATACTGCTAAAGATATATATGTGTCTTCTTGAAAAAATTTTATAGAGTGCATACTGATATAATTATATAATGATATAATATATAATGATATATAATTATAAAGATATATTGATATAATATATATTACTCAACTGTTTACTGATTACACAGGTGAATATTTTCACTACTAAATTCTCAATAAACTTATTTCTCAATGATTGCCATAAAAGATATAGAAAATGTCATGAAAATACAAGAAATAACCAATGTTGAAAACACATAGAAAGGGAGTACTGATCTCTTGAGGAGAAAACTAAAGTAGGACAATAATAATGTGAAAGAGAAATGTGAAGCAATCTCAAAAAATAATAGAACTACCGTATGAGCCAGAAATTTCATTACTGTGTATGTACACAAGTCATTGTACCAAAAGATACATGTACTCCCATATTTATTGCCTATCTATTCACAGTAGCTAAACAGTAGAATTCACCCAGATGCCCTTTAACCAAGAAAACTGAATTATGTACATTGGCAGAGTGCAATACTTACTATTCAGCCACAGAAAGTAGTAGTTGTAGCAACAGGGGTGGGACTAGAGATCATTGTGCTATGTGAAATCAACCACAGGAAAGCAAATAGCATGTAGTTTTACTCATTTATAGAAAGCAGCAAGCCAATCTGTAGAACAGAATGTGATAGTGTCAGTAGAGATATATAGGGAGAGGGATGGAGAGAAAAGGAAGAAGTTAAGTAGTGACACCAGAGAGAGAAGTAATCATGCCTGGTTCTCTTTAGGACTGTATGGGTAAAATAACCCATGAAAAAATGAATAGAAAAATATGGAATGTGGTACACAAAACTGACTAATGCTTAGAGAAATCTGTCTGATTAATATAAATTATACACATGCATTGGATACCCCATAAACATAGACCAATTTTTAAAAGTGATAGCTTTTAAATAGTATGTTATACTGCAAATGTGCATCACATTTATGTGTTATGAATTTATGAATCATTGTAACAAAAATAAGTCATACTGCTGATAGAATATATACTTCCTACAATTGAGGTAGAAACTGATGTAAATTTTCTTCCCTCTTAACTCAATATCATGATAGCACTCTTAGTCAATACAATAAGTTGGTAAAAGAATAAAAAATACATGAATGAGAAAAAATAAAAATGTGTTTCCATAAGCATAGAGCATGATTTTCTATACTGTCTATACAGAAAATACGTACAATACCTGGTATGGTGACGCATGCCTGTAATCCCAGGAGGCTGAGGCCAACCTGGGGTACATAATGAGTCCGTATCTGACTGAACTACATAGTGAGACCCCCATCTCAAACAAAAGTATAAAGGCAAAAATCAGATGGGAAAAAATATTGTCAGCAAGACAACAAAATACAGAGTTGACACACAAAGATTAATCAGTTTGAACTGCAACCACTGGAAACTGAAATTTAAAAATAAATATTAAGGCTGTCTGGACAGCTCAATGGATTACAATGCCTGCACAGGCAGGCGCAGGGATTCAATTCCTGGCATGCCCTGCTGGTGCTGCTCTTTTTCCCAAGGCATGCTTAAACAGTGACTGAGCGTGGGCGTGTGGTGTGCACCTATAATCCCAGCACTTGGGAGGCTGAACACAGGATGATCACTCTGAGTCCAAACTATGTAGTGAGACCCTGTTGACCCTATACTAAATACATTAAAAATAATAATTAATAAAATATAAAAATAAATACTGCCCAAAATAGCTGACAAATCAATGTTACTTAAATAAAAACATAGACCTGTAACATGCCAGCTGTGAAGGGACTTGGGTTAAAGAAGTTAGCATGTCTGAATTAATCTATGCAGCTTAATACAACTTCTGGTAAATTTCTAGCTATTTTGGTAAAGTGTAGGCTCCCTGATTCTCAAATGTATATGGATGGGTAAAGAAATTAAAATATAAGAAGTATTTTTAGTAGGACTGACAATGTAGAATCAGAGAAAACAATCCTAAAATTTATTGGAACAAGGAGAGACCTAGAACAGTAAAGGCAATTCTAAAAAAAAAAAAAAAAAAAAAAAGGAAAGGCAGGGGGCACTACAATCCCTGATTTGAAATTATACTATAAATCTACTATGATAAAAACAGTGTGGTACTGGGAAAATAAAACAGAGCTGAGGATCAACAGAGAAGATTAGAAAATAAAGAAATAACGCCAGACACACGTAGCCACCTTCTGTTTGACAAAGGAGCCAAGCATCGTCACTGGAAGAAAAAATAGCCTGTTAATAAATGGTGCTGGAAAATCCTTTGGACATGCAAAAGTTTAAAACTAGTCCTAGTTCTAGCCCTGTGTCTTTCCCCATGCATTTAACTAAAATCAAAATGGATCAAAGACCTAAATATTAAAACAGACGCTCAATCTGCTGGAAGATATAATAGATCTCTTGAAGACATTGGTGTGGGAAAAGTCTTTATGAACAAAACTCCAGTCACACTGGAACTATCACAAAGAATCAACAACTTGGATTTCATCTTATTAAAATGCTTTTGCACAGCAAAAGAAACCGACAGGGTGAAGAGATAACCTACAATATGAGGGGAATCATTGCCAATTGTTCCGCAAACAAAGGACTACTATCTAGAATATTATACAAAATATATAAAGAGCTCAAAGAAACCCCAGAATGCTCAGATTCAAAAACACAATTGAAACATGGGCATCTGAAATAAATAACTTCTCTAAGGTAGAACTGATATATGAAAAAATGTTGCATTTAAGGAATGCAAACTACAAGGGGAGATTACATCTCACCCCAGAGACAATGGCTATTATCAAGAAGTGAACTTGTAATAAAAATTGGCAGGTCTGTGAGGAAAAAGGAATGTGTCTCTGCTGTTGATGGGAGTGTAGACTTGTGCCACCCCCGTGGAAAATCATGTGGAGAACCTTTAACATCTAGGACCCGAGGTTCTCTTCCACTGCGCTATTCCTATTGTTGACATCTTCCTGAAAGAATTAAAAGAATTAAAAGCATCACGCCACAGTTATATAGTCACACTTATAGTTATAGTGGCATGGTTTGTAACAGCTGAATCTTGGAACCAGCCAGAGGCCCATCATCTGAGGGATGCATAAGATCTAGTTTTTATATACAATGGAGTACGGCTGCCATAAAGAAGGATAGGTCTGAAACATATTTAGCTAAATGGATGCACCTTGAGACCATTCTCCTAATAGAAATAAACCGGACAGGCGTGTGGAAATATCCCCTTTTTCTCTAGAGTGTGAAACTGAAAACGTGACTAAGACTGAAATGTACAATAGATGTTGCAAATAGGAATACAGTGTTCAAATGGGAAAGGGAACTGCAGGTGGGGTGGGGGAATGAAGGGAAAGAGGGCTTTAAGAATGGGTAGGAGATTGCAACAATCAAGCTATACGACACACAGGTAAGAGGAATGTGATCATTATGCACACATAAATGTACCAATAAGCTGAATTAAGGAAAAAGTTGTATCGTGACAAGTATCACATCCTAGCAACAAGAAACCTGACTACCGCAAACACTGTGAATAGATACATCCACTCTGGTGTTTTTTAGTATAGGGCTCAAAATTATGTATAGTACTTGATACTTCATTACAAAAGGAGTTGATTGGTGGATAATCCAACTGGAAATTAATGTAAGTGTTCAGATTGTGTTTGTAGCAGATGATGACGCTGGGTTAGGTGGGTGCAGTCACAGCAGTTTTGACATATTTTTATAGTATTCAGTGAGTTCATCAGGATATAATCATATTAGGATTTGAAGAGCATCAGCAAGTTTGATTCAACATTGATTTGTCCTTTTTTTTTTTTTTTTTTTTTTTTTTTTTTTTTTTTTTTTTTTTTTTTTTTTTTTTTTTGGTCTTTTTGAGACAGGGTCTCACTATGCAGTTCAGGCTGGCCTTAAGCTCACTTTGTAGCTCAGGCTGGTCTCGAACTCACAACAATCCTCCTGCCTCAGCCTCCCGAGTGCTGGGATTATAAGCATGCGCCACCACGCCCGGCTCTGATTTGTCCTTAAACAAGCTCCTTCCTCCTTTCTTTCTTTCTTTCTTTCTTTCTTTCTTTCTTTCTTTCTTTCTTTCTTTCTTTCTTTCTTTCTTTCTTTCCTTTTCTGAGTCAGAGTTTCACTATGGGTTTCAGGATGACCTTGAACTCACTCTGTACTCCAGGCTGGCCTTGAACTTGCAGAGACCCTCCAGCCTGAACCTCCTGAGTACAGGGACTACAAGTGGGTGCCACAACGCCCAGCTAAAATTCTTTTAAAACCATGTTTCTCCTTTTCATTAACAAATTCACTCTTTGACAATCAAATTTTCCAAGATGTTGGCAAATGATAGGAAAAGACTCCATCCAGTTTTCTTGCTTCACCTAAGATATTTCTTTATTTCTTATTTATTCATTTTCTCCTTGTCTATCTCTGACAGGGAGGGTACCAGAAATCAAACTCAGGACCCCATGCTTGTCAGGAAGGCACTGTTCCACTGAGCTAAATCCCAGGTTTTCTTTTCTATTTCTAATACGAATAAAATTAGGTCTTAGAGAAGTGCTAAGGTGTCTGGAGCAGAGTGCTATGCTCTCTGACAAAACAACAACAAAAATGATAGCAACAACAACAAAAAAACCAACTCAACCTTCTTCAGGAATATAGATCTTCATATTGTAATCCTGGTGCCTGTTGTGACTGAGCAGACCGAGCTCTATGAAAAGTGCTTTGTTCTTTTTCATCTTTGTTTCAAACTGTTTATTGATCAACTAACTGAATGTACTTTTAAAGACTTCTTTAAAATACAAAGAATCTCCTGAAGTACATCAATCTTTATAGACTTTTTATGTACTTAATACATCAATCTTTAGACATTTTTAGGTACTTAATGTTAGAACTATGATTCCTATAAAGATGAGGCCTATCTCTAAAATTATCTCAGGTATTTTACTCAATTTTACCTTGATATAATAACCAAAGCCTTGGGCTTTCCGCCATCTGATATTTTTCCCATTCATCACCTGAAGGCAAAGCGATTTACACACTTTTGGGTGGATGTCATTTTTGGATACCAATTTTAATGGTTGGATAATGGTTACATTGTTGTAACAAAGAACAAAATGTAGATTTAAAGTAATATAGAAAGCACATTATCTGTAATTTAGTTAGCTGGAACTTGAGGGCAGAAAAATTGATCCTGCTATTTTTTTTAATACAGGGTCTACAAGGTCTCTGCATAGATTGGACTCTTAGTGATCTGCCTGTGTTCAGCCTCTCAAGAGCTGGGATTATAGGCGCGAGCCACCATGCCCAGTCTCAATCGCAGGCTCAGCGCTCCCCGGGGGTGGGGGGGCCACATACCTGCTCTTCTTAATGTATAGATTTGCTGTCTGCATACAAGGTAGATCTCAAACTCTCTCTGATGATGTCTGTTGTTACAGGGAGTTGAAAATTACAAAAAAATAAAGAAAAGGAAGTGGGAAGCATGAAAGACACTACTTGACTCCTGTCACATCAGTTAATAGAAATGTAGGTCCTCACTCCTCTGGCCACCAGTTGCATGGAACATCATCTCTCTTTGTTTTTCTCACTTTCAGCCTCTGTGGTCTTTACAGCTTAAACAGTATCTTCTAGGTAGCACACAGCTAGATCTTGGATATTTTTAGCCCACTGAATAAGTTTTTTGTTTTTTTAATCACAGTTTATCCTTAATGTTCATATTCAAGTAGTTGTAGCTGTAACTCCATTAGTTCTTTCTGATCATTTGTAGTTCATTTATTTCTTTTATCTTCTTTTATGTTGTTTACCTTCTTGATTGAACAATTTTATGTAGAGGTATGACCGGAGTTTTTATTTCCTGCATATCCACTGCCAAGCTTTGGTTTTCAGTTTACTATGAGTACAACATGAGATATCTTTTAGTTATGATCTATGATTTTTAAACTGTAAGTTCCTCTCATATAAAAACTCTAAGCTTTTTCCACCACCTCTTCCAAGTTATGTTTTGATGTCCCGATGCATATATTTATGCCGTACATTCTTTAGCAACTTATTGTAGCTTTAATTTTGACCATTTTGACTTGATCTCCATACTAAAGACATGGATGTGACATACTTCCCTTACAGTATCTGGAATATTCTAGATTTGATTATGTATGAACTTCGACCAGTGAACTTTGTACTCCGTGAGGCATTTCTTGTAAGATATATCTAAGAGGAGCTGTTCAGGGGTAGCTATGAGGTGGGCATAATACAAGGATGGAAGGATGCAGTGGCTCCCCAGCCTCCGCCTCTGCATGGCTGGGTGCATACGTGCAGTGCTCTCCTTTACAAGATGCCCAGGAGTGGAAGCAGCTGTTCAGCTTCCGCTGAGGGTAGCTCAGCACATGCGCCTCAGGGAGCTTCCTCAGCAGGATGAGGAAGGCTTTCTACCAGTGAAATTCATGAGGGGTGCATGGCTGAGACGGGGGCTGCTGGAGGCTTCTTGTCCACCTTTTCTCTACAGAGAAGCCCTTCCCGGTTCTAGCTGATCTCAGCTCTTCTGATGCAGTGTCCCAAGCAATGTGTTTCTTTTCCTTTTCTGCACAAATATCATAGGTTTGTGTGCCTGTCAGGACTCTGGCTGAAGTTTTTTACTGTACTCTCATGCTGTTCTTTAGTTTTTGTGCGCAACTGCCTCTGTTGTTTCATATTTTTATATGGGGATGTGAAAGAGGAAGAGAGCTAGCTGTTCCTAGTCATCCTTTTTTGAAAATTGTCCTCTAAAATGCATATTTCACTTTTGTTTATGTTCCATTGGCCAGACATTACTCAGAATGCCACACTTAACCGTTAAGGAGACAGGACAATGTGATTTGGCTGGATGGTCTCGTGTGCACGAAAAATTCAAGAAGTCTGAGTATAGCAAAGAGAAAAAATGGCTCATGGAACAAAATGAGAACATTCTTGGTGTTACTCTAGTGTTCTTGTCACTAAAATTCCTTGAAAATTAATAGCCTGGCTTTTTAGAAATAAAAATGAAGGAAGAATTGAGATTTAAAAGGTAGGCTGCTTCTAGAGAGAGGTATGAGAAATTATTTACTTCTAAATTTTGCACTAGACCAAAGCATCAGAGAACTAAGATACATGTAGAAGATGTTCCAGATACCATATGGCCTTTAATTGCCTGGGAAAATATTAGTTCAGCTTAGTCATCTGACATCTCTGAAGGAGATCTCTAGCTTCTTAGAAATATTTTCTACTATTTAGTATTGAGAGAGGGCTCTTGGATCTCTCCAATCCCTCACCCACTCACATGCCCCCATAAATCAGTGCAGCTATGATGAGATGCAAAGGGCAGGTACAGACCCACTCTGGCTGGCATAAAAGCCAAGGAATTCCACTTGTTAGTTTCATGGTGCTACACAAATAACCACTCCTTCTAAGCTCAGCATCCTAATCTGCAGAAGAAATCACACTGGACTATATGTGAAGAAAATGCTAAGAGATTAAATGGTCTGTAACTATGTAAAACAGTTGAACACTGGCTGGGATTTGGTTAATTCTCTGAGAGGAACATTTATTATTACATCCTTGCTTCTTTTCTGAGACCGAGGATCCTCCTATAAGAAAAGATAGTGGCCTTTAAATAGCAGATCAGTCATATAATCATGATGGAAATCAATCAGATAACATAAACCTACATTAACTTGTACTGCTAAAAGGTACATTATACCAATACAAATTAATATCCTAAATAAGAAAAATGGTAAACAACTTAAGTATGAAAGTCCAGCAATTTCCTTTCAAATACCATGATAATGGGAAATTCTATACAAGTTGTAAAATAATTCTCTTCTGCTTGTTAAAATAGTCTGTCTTAATTACACCTCAGTTCTAACTTTCTGTAGTTTTGCTTTGCAAACTATTACAAAAAGAAGTGAATAGGATATTCTTTTCCTTATTATATAAGAAATACATAGAAAAAATTAGGAAATATTAAAAAATTGTAAATTAAATAATTGTTTTCAATTATACACCCTAAAAAACAACCATTTAACATTTATGGATATTTCTTTATAAAGTACTATAAATATAGAAAAATTAATAAAGCTCTTTTTCACAATGACAATTCTTTCTCAAGACAAGATGTTTGAATATTGACAGAATTATGAAAAATAACGCAGAGTCACTGGAACCTGTGAGAGTTTTAAATGCTGTAGTAAAAACTGAGTCTGGTTTTCTTTCCTGAGATGCTCATGTCCCTCTGTCTGCTCCAACTACAAAGAGGAGCACCGTGACATCAGCAACTCAGTTTTAGAAAAGCCTTCTCATTTCTAAACATGAAGCCAACTGAATTTCAAGCTACAGTCGAGCACGGTAGAACAGAGAGTAGTTAGAAAATAAAGGGGTCTTCTGACAAAAGCCAGATTCTGTGATTTGTAAGTATTCTCATGTTTGAGAGAATACATTCTCCAGTGTATTCAGGGCAAGGAAAGAGACTAGGAAACCCACATTTGCTGTATTGTTCAGCAATTCATCTATAAGACATGTTGTTGGCAAAAAGCTTTTTTTTTTTTTTTTTTTT
>PVKA01052479.1:0-11684 GCA_004027165.1 Ctenomys sociabilis
TTTTTTTTTTTTTTTTTTTTTTTTTTTTTTTTTTTTTTTTTTTTTTTTTTTTTTTTTTTTTTTTTTTTTTTTTTTTTTTTTTTTTTTTTTTTTTTTTTTTTTTTTTTTTTTTTTTTTTTTTTTTTTTTTTTTTTTTTTTTTTTTTTTTTTTTTTTTTTTTTTTTTTTTTTGTCTAGTTAATCTGTTTGTGACAGCAAGGTACTAAAGTCCCCCATTACAGTTATATTAGTGGTTGTTTGATTTTTTGTGTCCTTTAATGTTAATGTTTATTTTATGTAGTTGGGTACACCAGTATTTGGTGAATATATATTGTGATTATTATCTCTTCTTCTTGAATTGTTTCCTTTAGAAGTATGTTGTGACTTTCTTTGTCTCTCTTAATCCATGTTGGCTCGAAATCCCCTTCTGCAAATAGAATAACTACCCCTGATTTTCTCTGGTTCTCTGTTTTCCATTCTTTGAATTTCAGTCTATGGTTTTTTTTTTTTTTTGTTGTTGTTGTTAAATGTGTTTTTCTTGTATGCAGCATATTGTTGACTCTTGATGGTGCTTCTTTTTTGGAAACAGGTTCTTGCTGTGTATAGTGCAGTCAGGCCTTTAACTTGCTTATTATATATTATAGTCCAGGCTGGCCTTGAACTCACAGTAAATGCCTCACCCTCTCAAATGCTGGGATTATAGGCATGCTTGGATTTTGCTTCTTAAGCCATTCTACCAGCCTATTTCTTTTGATTAGTGTAGTATGACCATTCATGATTATAACTGTTATGTATTGACTTACTCTTCTTTTGTTATTTTCTTGTTGGTTTTCTTTTTTACCCCTCTCTTTAATTGCTTTTCTTACTTGGTGGATTCATTCTTTTGGGATTTATGGAGTTTCGTTCCTCATTATCTTTCTAGAATGTCCTTCACAATATTTTATTTTATTTTTTAAAGTTATTTGGTACAGGGTCTCAATATGCAACTTGGACTCATAGTGATCCTCCTGTTTTCAACCTTACTAGTGCTGGGATCACAGTTGTGTGCCACCATGCCTGGTCTCTGGTTGGTTCAGTGTGCCCAGGGGCGTACCAGGCATTGAAAATCCTGGTCCCTGCACTTGCCTAAACAGGCACTCTTGCCGGCCCAAGAACATTTTAGAGTGCTGCCTTGGTGTTCATGAATTTCCTGAGGTGTTCTTTGTTGTGGAAGTATCTTAGTTCTCCATCAATTTTTAAAGATAGTTTGGTAGCGTACATCAATCTGGTTTGGAAGTTGTTTTCTTTTAGGGCTTGAAAGACTCCTCTCCAAGCTGTCCTTGACATGAGGGTTTTGTGTTGAGAAGTCTGCTGTGATTCTGGTTGACTTTTCTTTTTAGGTGATTTTTTTTTTTTTTTTTTTTTTTTTTTTTTTTGTTTTTTTTTTTTTTTTTTTTTTTTTTTTTCTGTAACGGTTGTTCTTTTGAATTTTTGGGATACCATGCCTTGGTATAGATTTTTAAAATTGTTGATTATGACTAATTTGAGTTGTATATGTCTCACCTATTTGTATGTCAGATTCTTTCTTCCTGCCAGAGATGATGGCACATGACTATAATCCCAGCAGTTGAGAGGCTAAGGCAAGAGGATCACTGAGTTTGAGTTTGAGACCAGGCTGAATTATAAAATATATAAGTAATTTCAAGCCCAGCCTGCTCTACACAGCAAGACCTTGTCAAAAAAAAAAAAAAAAAGAGGCAAGAATCAACAGTATGCTGCATACAAGAAGTACATTTAACTAAAAAAGAAATTCATAGACTAAAATTCAAAGGATGGAAAACAATATTCCATGCAACAGAGACTTGGAGAAGAGTGCCTCTATTTTAAAAAATATGTATCTGCTCTAGAGTCACTAAATGTGTCTTTCATTATGGTCACCAACCCTCTAGCCATGTGAGAGATTATTTCTGGTTTGATTTTTTTATTTTTCCTAGACCCTACTTTATCTGCTTTGTTACTTCTGCCATTAGCATTTCAGGGAATCCGGGTGGGTGACTTGAGTTGTTTCACCTTATTGCCCTCTGGGTTTGTGTTTGGTGAGATGTAAGTCTAGGGTTGCATCTTGTTAAGTCTCTTATTTTGTTTTATTTCATTTTCTTTTTTTTTTAGTTTAATTCCTGGGTTGATGCTTGTAAATTGCTTATGGCAAGTGACTCTACTGCTAGTATTTAGAACCCTCATTCTCAGAGGTGTCTTCCTGGTGTTGACTTTTGGGTTTCAAGTCTGTTGCAAGATCCTGCCTCTTCATTTTACTGGGGTTGACAAGTTGCTGTCTATTTGGCCCAGCCTCTAGCTCTTTGGTACTGACCTGTAATACTGTTCAAGAGCAATCTCAGTCTTGCCTACCATGAATAGCAACTGATTATGTCAAGTTGACTAGTATGAACAGCATCAGAAGTAACTTAGAAAATGACGAACTGTGGTAACTACCACTTTCGTTTTTATACAAGTATCTCTGAGCAGAGATTGATTTTTGACTTAATTTGGATCTTAATTGGCAACTCATGAATATCATTCCCTACTACCTCTGTTAATTTCTTTCATGCTGATTTTCTTAAATTCTGGGTTTTTATTTTGATAATTTTTTTAGTTTTTTTTTTTTTAATGGGGGCAGGGGTTCAAAAAGGTCTTGCTATACAGTTCAGGCTGGTCTCAAATTTACAGTGATCCTTCTTGCCTGAACCTCCCAAGTGCTGAGATTATAGGCATTTGTTACCATGCCAGGCATTCATGCTTTCTCTTGATTTTTTACTTCATTTCAGTCTCAAAAACTTAGAAGGTATGCATTGTGTTTTTGTTCAGAACCCAATGACAAAGTTGACTTACAGGCATTACCATCTGATATGGTAACCGCTTTTTCCGCAGCTTACTATATCAAAGAATGTTTTGTCCACCCTTCTCCAAGCAGTGCCTTGGAAATTTTCTTATCCAATCAGTGTTAACACGAAGGAAAACATGCCAGTTTTTTTTTTTTTTCTGTACTGAAGAAAAAGGAAATAAAACTGAACCATTCTTGGATTTTGTCAGGTTAGTACTTAGAATATGGTCACTTGCCCTGTTCACAGTGATAAAACACTTATTGTGCATACATTTGGCTAATAATGTCCATCTTTATAACACTACATAAGAAAAATGAAATATTTACATTTGTAATACATGGAATATTTGACATGTTTTTTGACAGTTTAAACTACATAAACTGAAAATTTTATAGATAGCTTATGAATCTATTAAATTTTTAACCTTCATGATTCTCAATTAGTTTTAAATTTTACTCTTAAATCTTTTATACAGTTGTCTCCCTACTCTTTAATTATTTTTAATTCATGTTCTTTATTGACTGTAATAAATTATTCAGCATATTTTTCAGAGAAGGTTCTTAGTTGAGGTACACTGTACTTTTTTAACTCCTGGATGTCTGAGAATATTTTCAGTTGCCTTCATATAGAAATAATAACCTGTCAGGGTGTATAATTCTTGGTTCAAAATTAATTCCCTTTAAAATTATAGATGTCATTCCATTGTCTCTTGGCATTTAGAATTACAACAAAAAAAATCTAAGGTCAACCTTAGTTTTTGCCACTTTATATATAACTTGCTTTCTCTTGTCTGGATATTTACAAAAGTATTCTTTTAAATCCTTAAAATTTAAAAAAAGTCACCTGGGAATCACTTTTGATACTGATCTTAGTCACCTGGCAGAAGTAGTATTTGTTATGTTTCCCCTGTACCCCCACCCCTATTTTAGAAGGAGGTTGTTTTGAGCAGCTCACACTAGAGAGGGTGTCATGCTCCTTTCCTTTAAATGGAATAGCTACACAGCTTTTTTGGTATTTTTTTTTTCTCATTTACATATTTTATTTGGAAGTGTTTACACCAATACAGTGAAACTAAACTTTAGAGAATAGATATCATTAGTTTAGATATCATCAGTTTATTATAAAAGACACGGAAATTATGTACATGATGAAAGACGGCAGAACATCAGTGGAATGGGCAGTATTGTATGATGCCATTTCAACAGTGATTTACTTCACTCTACATATTTTCCAAGAATGTCACCATCTCTAAACAAGAAATAATCCTTGTCATCTAGAACTACTTTGGTGCCTCCATATTCTGGAAGAAGAACTTTATCTCCAACTTTCACACTAACTGGTTGGATCTCTCCACCCTTTCCCTTAGAGCTGGACCCCACAGCCACCACAGTTGCCTGCAGCACTTTGCCTTGAGATTTTTCTGGAAGCATAATGCCTCCTTTGGTGACAGTTTCGGCTGCGCTCCTTTCCACCAATACGCGGTCGAACAGCAGGAGAAACTTCCGAAATGCCTGTCCTGCCATGGCTCCTAACCCGCAGCTCACTCCACTACCACACCGCCTTGGCCTCTTTTTTGGAATTTTTCTGCACAGATTTGTCTCTTTTCTCCCATTTATTAATTTATTCGGTCTGTCATTTATGCCAGAACAGACTTAGGGCTTTTTCATATATTTTGGATTATAGCCCAGCATTACTTCATGAGTTTTCGTGTTCAGATTGTTTCAGGTTTAAAATGCTTTCAGTTGGAGCTTTTGCCTCTCTTTTTTTTTCTGTACTTGCTTACATTCTGAGACTACAAGGTATTCCAGATTGATTTACTTCCCCAGCCCTAATATTAAACATTTTTCAAAGAATGCTCATTAATTTTATTGAAGGATAGTATTAGGATCCAAGATCTGGGTGCTAGATACATGTGCTCATTTTTCTGGAGTATTACTGCTTTTAGGTCCTCTTTGTATTCATTTATTTATGTATTGACACAAGGTCTCATTATGTAGTCTGTAGTATTCTTAATTCACTATGTGGTCCAAGTTGGCCTTGAATGCACAGCAATCTTGTACCTCAGTCTTTAGTTGGTAATAACCAGGAAATGCATGTTTGTATGCAATCTTGTGTACGTACACATCTATAATGTTTTGTTACTTATCTGTGTCTGTATAAAACTGGAGTTCTTGCTGATGACTCTAAATCTAATCCATTACCACATACTCCTTTCTAGCTTCCTCCCTTGATTATCTATAAATTTTCTCTCCAACAGCCCTGTAACCATCATCTTTTGCTTAATAATTAACTTTGCATTTTAGTTAATTATACATATAGTACTATTTGAATTGTTAACTCAGGACATGGTGATTATGCATATACTCTTTAGCTTTTGGATTAGACTCATTAGTTTGGCACTTTTCCTTCTATATATTTCCATGAAGTTGTTTCATACCTTTGTAAAACAGTTTGTTTTATCATTCTGTATTATTTACTTGAACCCTTTAATTGCCTATCTGATTTCTTTTTCAAAAAGCATTGGTCATTAAGGTTCATGCTTTTTCTTTTTGTGAAATTGTGTAGATTTGACAAATAAACGTGTAACTAATAGTCAATATTAGAATGCTTTTATTACCTTAAAAATCCCCCGTATAACCCAGTAATTCCATTCATAGATATTGAAAAAGAATTGAAAATTGACTTTAAAAGAGATACTTGTACATTCATCTTTATAGCAGCATTATTTAAAATAGCCAAAAGATTAAACCAATTGTTCATGGGCAAATAAGTGGATAAGTAAAATGGTATGTGCATACAATGAATACTGTTCTGCCTTATAAAGAAAATCCTGACATATGCCATAAAACATGGATAAATCTTAAGGACATTACACTAAGTGAGATGAGCTAGCCATAAATAGACAAATGCTGTATGGTTCCATTTATCTGCAGCCCCTAGCTAGAATCATAGAGAAGAAAATAAACTGGTGGTTAACAGGGACTGGGAGGCAGGAGGAATGGAGATTTAGTGTGTAATGGGTATAGAAACTCAGTTCTGCAAGGTGAAGAGTTCTGGAGATGAATGCTGGTGATGACTGTATAATATAAATGTATCTGATCTAATGCCATTGAACTGTGTGTACATTAAAATGGTTAAAGCGATAAATTTTATGTCAAGTGAATTTCAACCACTACTTAAAGATCTGTACTTGTCTTGCCTTTCTTCTCCCTTAATCCCGTTTCATTTGTTTATCCCTTTCCCCCTCACCTTTTTACTGCGATTTTTCATCATCCCACAAGCGTGATGCTCCATTAAGAGTCATTCCCTATTTCTCTCACTCCCCAAACTTCAGCCTTAGGAAACTACTAATCTTTCTGTCTGTAGATTTACCATTTTGGGACATGTCATGTAAATAGAATCATATACCATTTATTCATTGATGTTTGGCATATTTTAACTAGCATGATGTTCTTTTGTCCATACTGCAGAATTTATCAATTTCATCCTTCATGACTAAATATTCCTTTGTTAGATATGTGGGTTGTTTGCAGTTTTGTCGATTATGAATAATGCTCCTATGACCATTGTGGACAGGTTTTTTAAGGGGATATTTTTATTAAACTTTTAAGGGTGGAATTGCTGAGTCATTCACTAACTCTGAGTTGGTGTCATCTGATTTTTTTTTTATTATAGCCATCAGTGATAAAATGTATATTCTCAACTGTGGTTTGAATGCTATTAGACCTAGCTAAATATGAAGGTAATAAGGTAGACCACTGTTTGTAGAGTATTTGCTATATTTATGTAATTCTTCCAATTTAACATACACATAAGGACATCTCTGTTTTACAGATGAGGAAATTGAGTAGAAGGATTAAGTAACACAGGTATTAAATGGTAACACAGGTATTAAATGGTAAAATCTAGAAGCCTACATTCAGTATCAGTGCTCTTAATTGTATTGCCAGAGGTATTACTTCTGAATTTTGAACAGATAGATCTAATATAGTGTGAAAAGTGGAATGGAGAATGACTAGAAAGGACATTAGAAGATGAGTTAAGAGGTCACTACAATATTACAGAAAAGGTAATTGTAGGTAGGAGCAAAGTGATAGGAAGGACAATGCACTAGAGGTGATAGCATATTATTACAAGATGAGTTTTTCCTGGGTAAGTAAATGGAAAATGAATTGAATGAGTCATATATAAACATGACAGCATAAAGTCTTACTATATAGTATTTTTAAGAAGCAACTGCTGAATTATCTGTTGAAATAAAAACCAGGAGGCAAATATAAACCTATTTAGATTTATTTGTATTATTACTAACCAAGATTTTTATCTTAAGTATATGGTAAGGAAAGATGTTTATCTACAAAATAATAAGTTCTTCATGCTCATTCTGCAAACTTCTTGGTACACTTGATTCTGTGGAGCTCTTCCTGGTCTTATTAGACCTTTTAAATATAGAGTAACAAATTATAGTACAAAACTATTACAGCTTTCTGGATATAGAGGTGAAGAAGGATGCTATAGATCTAAGTAAATTAAAAGGAAGAGGCCAGTCATGGTAAGACTGAGATTCATACCCTTCCTGAGCAATAAAAGAAGATGAGAAATGAGTAAATAATTTGGCATAATTAGAAAAAAAAATCTATATTTCTATCTTAGATATCTCAGAATGTTAAAAAAGTAATAATAACTTTTGAAAATATTGTTTCTTTAGTCAGTACTGTTCCTTTTTATAGTTCTAAGACCATTTCTATAGTTCTAAGACCATTTGTTGGAAAAATTATATTTTTAAAAATATCTGCAACACACAAATTCATTTTGGCATTAGTATAATAGTCAAGTTGTGTGAATTTAAGACTCCTTCCAGCTGGGGATGTGGTCACCTGCTTATAATCCCAGCACTCTGGAAAGGTAAAGCAAGGAGGATTAAGTTGCAAATTTAAACCTAGCTAGGGCAATTTAGGGACTTATCAGGAATTTATTCCATAATTTAAATAGATAGATAGATAGATAGATAGATAGATAGATAGATAGATAGATAGATGATAGATAGATAGGATATTATAGAATGTGAAGATCTAGTTCTTTAGAAACCAGCCCCCACCACAATTTTTTTTCATTGGTTAGGGATAAATGGAGAATTGATTGTTGGGAAATAGAAAATAGAATCTAAAGCAAATAGCAGAGACTTATCTCTCTCTCTTTCGCTTTTATAGCCCAGGCCTCACAGGTTTGGAAGGTGTGATGTCTAGAGCATGCTTCCAATGAACTAGGGATCCAAATAACACCACATAAAGACCAAGCCTTGACATATGAACTTTTAGGGGTTACTCAGATTATACTCAAGCCATAGAAGATTTCTACCTAGAATCTTTATGTGTGGATGGTGTGTGTGTGTGTGTGTGTGTGAGAGAGAGAGAGAGAGAGAGAGAGAGAGAGAGAGAGGGACAGACAGACAGACACAGAGACAGACACAGAGTGTGAGTATGAGAGTAGTGGGGATTGAATACAGGATACTGCATTGAGTTACGACCTAACTTTATTTGTTTGTTTGTTTGTTTATTTATTTATTTATTTATGGTCTTTTTGAGACAGTCTCTCTGTGTAGCTTAGGCTGGCCTTGAGCTCACTTTGTAGCACAGGCTAGTCTCAAACTCACAATAATCTTCCTGCCTCAGCCTTCTGAATGCTGGGGTTACAGGCATGTGCTTTATTTTTATTTTGAGATAGGTCCTAAGTTGCCTTCTATCTGTAATCTTTATTGCCCCAACAGATCAGATTAGGCATTACTGTTACCAAGGATTTCTTTAATTGCATCTAAGCTTAGACATGTTATGGATCAATGTTAAACCTAACTGTACATCCAAAACTGGGCACCTAATCACCAAGATACATTTACTAGTTCTAGGATGAGGCCCAGGATTTACTGTTTTTAAAGCTCCCTAGTGCTTCTTAGCTAAAACTCATGTTTGAAAATCTTTACTTTTGATTATATAGTTTAAGCTATTGATTCTCAAATACTGGTTCCACAATAGTTGTTATACCAGTATTGTATACATTGAGGAAAAATTAGTACTATATGGTGAATTATTTTTTACATGTTTTTATTAGTATATGTTTGTAGTACATAATGATGTCATTCATCATGGAAACTTGACACCTTTTTTTAAATATTTAATGCAGGGTCTACAGGGTCTCATTACACAGATTGGACTTCTAATAGTGATCTTCCTGTTTTCAGCCTCCCAAGAGCTGGGATTTCACAGGTGTGTGCCATCATGCTGTTTCATTCCTGTCTCAGCACACACTAGGGGATGGGACCTGCATGGCACATGGGGCATTGAACTCCAGTTCCCTGTGCCTGCCTAAGCAGGTGCTTTAGTCTGCTGAGCTATCTGGCCAGCCATTCTGTTTTAATCCCTTTCTCTTTAACCCTCTGTTTTGTGGTGAATTTTTTTTTAAATTTTAAATTTATGTGTTTGGTACAGGGTCTCACTACTGAGCTTGGACTCATAATGATCTTCCTGTTTTCAGCCTCACAGGCATTGGGATTATAGGCATGGGCCACCATGCCTGGACTTGGTCACCTGGCTCAGAGCACCTAGGGGCAGGGATGGCACTGCCTGGTCCCTGAGCTTGTCTAAGCAGGTACTTGCTCCACTGAGCTATCTTGTCAGCCCTAAATGGTGAATTTTTAATAAGCTAAGGATACCAGAATAAGGATATTGCCTTATTCTGAGATTATATCTGTGGGGGATAGGTTGTATTAAATTATTTCTTTTATAAAATGATAGTAAGTGGAGGCAGGAATTTATGTGTTTTATTTTTAAAAGAAAAAAAATAAGAACAAAGATTGACAATCTGATTGTTTAAAATCTGATTTGAGGGTTGGCCAGATAGGTCAGTGGATTAAAGCAGGTGCGGGGGCTGGAGTTTGTTCCCCTGGCCTGCTCTGCTGTGCCAGCCCTGCCCAAAGGGGCACACTGAGACAGTGATTGAGACTGGGTGTGGTGGCATGTGTCTGTAATCCCATCTCTTGAGAGGCTGTAAACAAGCTGATCACTATGAGTCTGATTTAGTAGTGAGACCCTGAACACCTTTCCCTAAAATAGAGGGAAAAAAAAAAATCTGATTGACATTGTACTGGTCCATGAAATTCAGAAGTCCAGGAACTCCTTGCTTTGGATTACTTAACTTCCCAGTCATTTATAGAGATAGGCAGTTTTTCCAAGGCTGGACACTCTTCCTTTTTTATTTCATAGACCCATGATAGTGAACCAAAGGCTTTCAGTAATCAAACATTCTGCTGTGCCACTCTATGGCCATAGATTCACCAATGGCCTAGATAACCTCCGAACTATGCATGTGCCATCAACTCTGGTGGCTTAACGCTCATTGATCAGTTTTAATTAAGTAAGTTGAGTAGATTTAACTATTATCCAGGCTCACAGAAGTACAGTATATTTGGGTTCTAAGCCCCAGCTGAGATTTTTAGATATTCCTTCCTTCAGTTTTTATTTTTAGCTGTTAATGAAAGTCAGTGTATTCAATGTCTAGTGGATAGAAATGTTATACCAAATTTGCCATTCAGAAATTGCAAGGGGTAGACTGAGTGTGGTGGTACTTGCCTGTAATCCTAGCATTTGGAGAGGCTGAGGTAGGAGGATTGCTGTGAGTTTAGGATGACCTGGGTTACATAGTGAGTTCAAGGCCACCCTGGACTGCATAATGAAACCTTATTTCAAAAAATAAAACACAAGAAGAAATTGCTGGAAGTTCTGACACTTATGTAGCTATATCTCAGAATTCTAGGAATACTGTTTCTCCTTAATGGTAGTTTAATTTTTAACTAGGTTTTCATTAATTCATGAAATCACATTGATGGGTAACATATTTGAGATTTACTTTTTAAAGGGCATCCATTGAAATTTAAAGCAAAATGTTCCCAATTTAGTGGTGGACATATGTAATCTCAGCGCTCAGGAGGAAGAGGGAGGAGTATCATTCTGAGTTTAAGGCCAACCTTGGCTACATAGTATTCTAGGCCAGGCCAGAATGCCGCCTTGTCTCCCCAAAACCAAAGCAAAGCAAAATTTGTAACTTTTCTAAATCTTTATCTGTTCTACTCTGTATCAAGCAGAACAGGTAGTCTACTGAACTTTGAAACAGCTTTTCCAAGAGAAATGAGTAAACCAATAGTCTGGTAGCTACTTGTAGTATCCACGTAGCAGTAACAGCCTGATTCTGAACCTTTGACACATTGACAATGCTTTTGTCTTTCTTTTTTTGCTTTACCAAATGGAAACATTTTCAACTTTGTAGCCCTGTAAGGTACTTTAGCTTCTGAGAATCCATTCCTTTGCCTGAAAAAGGATAGTACCACCATTTTATAGGGCTCTTGGTTAAGGTTAAATGAGAGATGTTTTCAAATATATGATAACTATATGGGCCTTATAAATTGAGTCTCTCAGGGCCTTTTAATTCTAAAACCTCCTGATTTAAAGAAGCAACTTACTAAATCTCTGAGCAACTTTTTAGCTAGTAAAGTTTCCAGTTGTATTTTCAGATCTTCTAATTAATGTAGGAGCAAATAGTAGTTTGGGTAGAATGGTAAAAACAGTTCATAATCCTGATTATTTCTTCTGATGCATGATGTGATTTGTCTTTCTTATGTTGTCATAGAAACCATCTTGTAAATCCTGTGAAAGAAACAAATAAGGGATAAGGAATAAGCAGTTGAAATCTAGCCCCTTGGGCTGGGAGGTAGCTCTGTGGCAGAGCACTTTCTTAGTGTGCAATAGACCCTGTGTTTAATCCCTAGCACTGCAAAACAAAAAAACAAAAAAACAAAAAA
>PVKA01052480.1:0-11694 GCA_004027165.1 Ctenomys sociabilis
TTTTTTTTTTTTTTTTTTTTTTTTTTTTTTTTTTTTTGTCTTTTTTGAGACAGGGTCTCACTATGCAGTTCAGGCTGGCCTTAAGTTCACTTTGTAGCTCAGGCTGGTCTCGAACTCACAACAATCCTCCTGCCTCAGCCTCCCAAGTGCTGGGATTACAGGCATGCGCCACCACGCCCGACTCTATTTACTTTCTTGAGTCAGTAGGCAATATATCATTTGCCTTCATCTTGTAATGCACTGAGATGTCCAAACAGAAACTATGTTTCTATGGCAACCTAGTCCCACTAGAGAACCTGTTACAGGCACTCAATACTGCCCTATACTACTCAATGGAGATAGTGCCACTTCCTCATCTTGACTGAGTCCAGGGCTGGGAACAGGTCTGGTCTAAAAAGTAAGATCTCTCCTTGGGAATCTGCTAGCAGCACATTTTCTGCCATGCTGGACCTTTGTATTTGCATTCATGGATTCCAAAACTAAAATAAGTAACAGGCGTTTTCATGCAACCTGAAGAATAATTCTGGACTAAAAAAAAAAATCTATCTATCTATCCATCCATCCATAGATATTTTGCTTCTGTAAGTCACTCTCCCCCTTGACAGTACTGGCAATTAAACCCAAGATCCTCAAACTGAAGTACATCCCCAGCTCGCCACTAGGTTACCCAGGTTGGACTTGAATCTGTCATCCTCAGCCTCCCGGAGTAGAGATGACAGGCATGTACCATTACACCTGGCTCTAGGTCATCATCTGTTTGTTAGTTTTTGTTGTTGTTGTTGTTGTTTTCTTTGAAAAAGGGTCTCACTATGTAATCCACGCTGGCCCTGAACTCATTTCAAACTTCCTATCTCAGCCTTCTGCCTCAGCCTCACGAGTAATGGAAGTGTGCTCACTTCAGCAGCATATATACTAAAATTGGGATGAGTGCTGGGATTACAGGAGTGCCTCACCATGCTCAGCTAGGCCATCATCTTTAAGCATCTTGAAAATTCTCTAGCACTTCTTCCAACATTAACGTTGAAATTATAATGTCAAACCCTACATATATCAGGATTTAAAACTTTTGTACACATTGCTCTTTATGTCTTTTAATTATATACAATTCTCTGCGCCTTAATTGAAATCCTCTATTTTAGCCTACTGGGAATAAAGATCAACTGGCTCTCATGCTCCATAACCTGTAACACTCATACTGAGAGAGCATTATCACCTGTCTTCCACTTCTCCCTGACTAATATTCCTTCACTGTATACCATCTGCCAGATGCACATAACATACACTACAGCTGTTAAGCAGCTCTCCTCATGGTTCTTACAGCTCTTAATCTCTTTCTGGGGTGTGTATTTTTTTCTTTTCATTCTTTTTTGTTTATTTATTTATTTAGTACAGGGTCTCACTACACAGATCGGACTTGTGGTGATTCTGATTTCAGCCTCCCAAGTGCTGGGATTATAGGTCCACCAAGCCCACACCTCATTCACCAACTTGACATGCCCCGGGGCAGGGCCGACACAGCATGCTGGGAATCAAACCCTGGTCCTTGTGTCTGCCTAAGCAGGTGTTTTAATCTGCTGAGCTATTTGGCTAGCCCTTGGGTGTGTGTGATGCTCTCAGAAGCCCCCAACCACTAAAGCTCTTGACATCCTCATGCTAAAATTCAGAACTGGTGAAGACATTTAATGAAGAATATGTGACTTGCTCCCTCAGGGATCTCAGATGGCAGGCAATGCTATATTCTGTGTGCTGCTGACTCAGTCTGGATTTGTTTTGAATGTGAAAACCAAACAAACAAAAATAAAACAACAAGCACAAGCATCTTACTATTATAATTTTCTTTCTTTCTTTTTTTTTTTTTTTTTTTTGGTCTTTTGAGATAGAGTTTTGCTCTCTAAGTTTAGGCTGGCCTGGATCTCACTTTGTAGCCCAGGTTGGCCTCAAACTCACAGTTATCTTCCTGCCTCATTCTTCCAAGCGCTGAGATTATAGGCATACACCATCATGACCAGCTTGCAATTTTCATTTTGAATTCAGTACTTGTGGAAAGAAAAATCTCCTGCTCACTCACATGATTTTTTTTTTATCTGGAAAAGTTATAAGTGTTTTAGTATTCTGTTTTAGCCAAGTAACAAGCCATTTTAAAATAAAGATTCCCAGGAGAATAGGAGCATTGCTTTCTAAAAAAGGGCAGGGCAGCTTTTTGTTCCTGAACACACTTTGTTTTGAACAGCCACATACGGTCCAAGATGGGTAAAGCTGAGCTCCTCATGGAAAGTTTTACAAACACAAAGCTCTGCAAACACAATACATTTGAGCAACAGATTCCTGCTCCACAACAGATGTTCCTCAACAGGAGGAAGGGAAGTTAGTTTAGCTTTCCAAACAGAGCACACTGGTCCCAAAAAGGATCATATCCAGATTCGGGGAGTAACTTCTAAAATCTAGTTGAACTGCTAGAAAAAATCTTTTTCCTTGCTTCTCTTGTATATTATAATGTGTACCACAACAAGGACCCAAGCCATAGCAATCAAGAACTCATAAAATATTATAGTATTTAAGTGATAAGAGACTCTAATTGGGACTGGGGATATAGCTCAAAAGCACAAGTGCCTGAAGTTCCTGAGTTTGATCCCCTGTACCCATAAAAAAAAGAGAGACTCTGGGTTGTCATAACTATCCTCTATCCCCAAGGAGATAAAGGACTACGGTGGAACTTGTAGGACAGAAAGGGAAATAAGTAATTTTAATATAATCTAGGGATAATAGAAAAAAGCACACTAAGATGAGAATAATCAACTAGAGACAGGCAAAGACACGGGATCTAAATGAGTACTCAGGAGGCTGGAAAGGACAAGAACATTCCAGAAAGGAAGAAAATTGTAAAAATACAGAGACATTTCTTTTATTTCAAAATTTTAAAGAATGGGTGGCCTCTGCAGAGGGTGTAAGTATGCAAAACAATAGGATGGGGGGCCGGGGAGATGGCTCAGTAGAATAAGTGCTTCCTTGGCAAGCACAGGGCCTGAGTTCAATTCCAGGTTCCGTCAAAAAAAAAAAAAAAAGGCAGAAAAAAAAATGAGAACTCCTTTCTTTCTGTCATGCTTTCAAAAGTCAATGTAGGGGGACCAGGGAAATGGCTCAGTGGAATAAGAGCTTCCCTGGCAAATGCAAGGGCCTGAGTTCAATCTTCAGTTAGAAAAAAAAAAGGCAATGTAACAAATAAGTACAAGAGAGCCAGGCGTGGTGGCACATGCCTATAATCCCAGCACTGGGGAGGCTGAGGCAGGAGGATTGTTGCGAGTTCAAGACCAGCCTGAGCTACAAAGTGAGCTTAAGGCCAGCCTGACCTGCATAGTGAGACCCTCTCTTAAAAAATAAATAAATATAAATAAATAAATAAATAAATAAAAGCAAATAAGTACAAGAATCCATAAAACTCTTTGTTCCTCACATGATCAAAAGACTTTACAGCCGGGCGTGGTGGCGCACGCCTATAATCCCAGCACTGGGGAGGCTAAGGCAGGAGGATTATTGTAAGTTAGAGACCAGCTTAAGGCCAGCCTGAACTGCATAGTGAGACCCTGTCTCAAAAAGACAAAAAAAAAAAAAGACAAAAGACTTTAGAGGTTTACTCTTGCAACTGAGAGAGACAGGGCAGAGAGTGGGAGAAACCAAAGGGTTTCAGTAGAGTAGCAAGATCTTGTTTCTTTGGGCAAGTTTTCTGGGATTATGCAGAAGGCACATTAGAAAAAAGGAGATTAAAAAAAATGAAAAGAGGAGATCTAGGAACAGAGAGATTAGTCCAGCCTGACGTAATAGTGCATGCCTGTAATCATTCTTAGTAGCTGGGAGCTTAGCTGCCCCCACACGTTTTTAACCAGCCTTGGCAACATATCAAAACCCATCAGAAAAAATATAAACAAAAAAAAAAAAAACAGATTAGTTGGAAAGCTATTAGAAAACTTTTTTTTGCTGGGTGTGGTGGTGCAGGCCTGTAATCCCAGCACTTGGGAGGCTGAGGCAGAAGGATTGTTGTGAGTTCTAGACCAGCCTGAGCTACAAAGTGAGCTTAAGGCCAGCCTGAACTACATAGTGAGACCCTGTCTCAAAAAGACAAAAAAATAAATAAATACATAAAAATATAGGGGCTGGAGAGATGGCTCAGTAGAGTAAGTGCTTTCTTGGCAAATGCAAGGACCTGAGTTCAATCCCCAGTTCCACCAATAAATAAATGAAAATAAAAATATAGGAGCTGGGAATATAGCTCACTGGCACAAGTGCCTGCCTGGCAAGCGCAATGTCCTAAGTTAAATTCCTGATATCCCTCCCAAATAAAAACAAAAAATAAACATAAAAATATAAAGGAACAGGGGATATAGCACAGTACAAAGGCCCTACACTTAATCCCTAGTATCAGTATCAAAATAATAATAATAATAATAATAATAAAATTGAGAAGCATTGAACAAAAAGGACATTACCACATCTTGAGATGCATACTGAGGGTCCTCTGGGTTAACTGACCAGTAGCAGTAATCAAAACTGAATGCCACAACCTTCTCCCGGGAGTCTCCAAAGCTATCAGGTCGACTGCCCACCTAAAATTAAGCACACAGTCCAATTATCTATTACAATATCAGATACTAGGCTAGTGCACTTGTCTATACTACTTAAGTGTTATAGTTTAACTACAAGTGTTCTCTAAAACACTCATGTGTTCAGAAGAGGGACTTCTGGGAAGTGGGTAGATCTCAGGGATATTAACTTCATGGACAGAGTAACCTTCACCAGGTTCATAGGTTTAAGAGGTGAGGTTTTGTTACAGAAGGAGGTCTTGTTACTGGGACATAACCTGGAAGGGTGTGTCTTAGCCCAGCCCCTTCTCTTCTCTCTACTTTTTGGCTGCTGTGAAATGAACACCTTTCTTTCACTATCCACTCTGTCCATGATACTTCTGTCTCAGAGCCAGCCAACCACACACTGAATCTTCTGAAAACTGCCAAGCAAAACAAACTTTATTCTTTAAGTTGCATATGTCAGGTATTTTGTGACAACAACAGAAATATGACTAATACCATTAGAGATACCTGGGCTGGCCATGGGAATTATGATATTTGAAAAAAAAAGAAAGAAAAAAAACAAAGGCAGCCTTTGTCTCCGTCTCATTAGGTACAAAGTCCCAAAGAGCTAAACATGTCTACCATACTCTCATGTATCTCCCAGTACCTACGCCAGCTATGTAAGATTGACATGTAGGGCACTTCAGAGTTTAAAAAAGCCTGTCCATCTCTGGGCATCCTCACCACTAGCATTCTGTCTCTCAGTATTCCCACAGAGGAAAACAGGAGTACATGAGTAGTTTATCCCCTGAGCCTGACAAGTAAATCAGGCTGGAGCTTCCACTGAGTCTCCTAAGGTATTCACTTCTAGCAAAGCAGAAACCATGCTGCACAAAGAGGCAGAAATAATCCAATTGCTCAGGGGCTGGGGAGATAACTCAGTAGAATAAGCACTTCTAGGGCTGGGGAGATGGCTCAGAGGAATAAGCACTTCCCTGGTAAGCGCAAGGGCTGAGTTCAATCCCTGATTCTGGAAAAAAAAAAAAAAAATCCAATTGCTCAAGCTAGATGAGGGATGAGCCAGAGCTTAGAACTGTACTGTCTTCTGGACACTATGATTCTGGACAGGGAAAAACAAGCTTGGCACCAACTATCAAAAGCTGTAGCCTATAATCCCAGCACTCAGTCAAGGCAGGAGGATTGCTGTGAGTTTGAGGCCAGCCTGAACTGCATAGCAAGACCTTAGTTTGTTTTGTTTGCTTGTTGTCTGTTTGTTTGGTTTTTGGTTTTTTTGTTTTTCTGTTTGTTTGTTTTGGTTTTTGGTTTTTGTTTGTTTTCAGAAAAAAAAGAAAACACCTACATAAATGTCATACCCCAATGATCTCAGCACTCTAAAAGCCCAAGATGAATAACTTAGCAAGTTAGTGAGACCTTGCATCAAAATAAAAGGGCTTTGGGCCAGTGAGATAGCTCAGGGGTTTCAGTGCCTGCTTAGGCAAGTACAGGGATCAGGTTCGATCCCCACCACCACCATATGCCTCACTGGGCCCACCCTCAGGTGCACTGAGCCAGCAACAGAGATCACATGGTGGCACACACCTGTAATCCCAGGGTTGGGGAGGCTATAAACAGGAGGATTACTGAGAGTGCAAACTACATAGTAAGGCCCTGTACCAAACACATAAAAATAAATAAATAGGGTTTTGCTCAGTGAGGCCCTGGTTCAGTCTTAATACCCCCCCCCAAAAAAAATCCAGAAGCATAGGTGTTGTGGTATATTCCCATAATGCCAACTACTCAAGCTAATGAGGAAGCTGATGCAGGAAATGCACAAGTTTTAACACATTCCTGCTGGCTTGAAATATTAGTGATTCATGCATGACTGTCCCATTCATCTGTTTGTACACTGGCAGTACAAATGCAGTTAATCACCTTCATCAGTCTTTTTAGTAATAAAATTAATAAAAGTCTATAAATGGACAATCTAACTGCTTGAATTTGAGTTTAACTACTGCCTAAATATAAATACTAATACTGCTTATACCAATTAAAATATTATAATGAACAGATTTGGGGCCAGGAAGATGGCTCAGTGGAATAAGTGCTTCCCTGGCAAATGCAAGGGCCTGAGTTCAACCCCTGGTTCTGCCAAAAAAAAAAAAAAAAAAAAAACAGATTTAATTAAGTCAAAAGAAATTTCCTCACAGTTGTGAATAGTTTATCTACAATTAATTGTTTAAATTTTAACATGGAAATATACGAGTACCTTACACTGATGTACAACATATACATCTACAATTGCTATACCACAAATTAGCTGTATTACAATTTTTTTATACCATTTTAAGATTTTCTGTAATAGGATGACATCTGGTCTGCTAAATCAACATCTTTCTTTGCATTACTGTACTCAAAGAGAAGCATTACTGAGAAATAGTAGAAGCCCTTAATAAGACAGTCACATGTGTACCACCAATGATGCAAACTGGCTGGAAAATTCAAATTTAAACAAGAACTGCTGATAGCCAGACATACAAATTATGGCCCCATCACAAATGTATTACAGACAGCCTGGCAACTTAGTGGGTTTTGTCTCAAAATTTTTAAATAGGGCTGGGGAGACAGTTCAGTAGAATAAGTGCTTGTCTGGCAAGCACAGGGTCCTGAGTTCAATATCACGTACCATAAAAAAAAAAAATTAAAAATTTTTAAATAAATAAAAAAAGGTCTAGCAGAGGCGTGGTGGTGCATGTCTGCAATTGCAGCATTAAGGAGGCTGAGGCAGATCACCATGAGTAAGAGATGCCATGAATTTTGAGGCCAGCCTGGGTTACATAAGTAAGTTCAAGGCCAGACTGCACCATATAGTGAGATCCTAGCAATGTAGCTCAGTGTTCCCTGAATTGAATCTCTAATACCAAACCCCAACACACACACACACACACACACACACACACACACCCCACAGAAGAACGAGGTTGTCAGGAGTAAAATAAATTATTAGTGGATTACTGATCTTAAGAAAACAAGCAAGGGAGAGGGAGGTGTAGAAGGTAGGCTGAAGTTTGATCCTGGCTAAGATTTATCCTTTTTTGGTGCTTTCCCTTTTAAGACAGGGTGTCACTATGTAGTGTAGGCTGGCCTCGAACTTGTCCATGTAGCCCACACTGGCCTTGAACGCATGGTGATTCTCCTGTTTCAGCTTCTCAAGTGCTGGAATTACAGGTCTGTACCACTAAGATTTATTCTTAAGAACCAAAAATGAGATCTTAGAATAAAACAATTAAAGTGATTAGGCAACAGAGATAAAAGTAAAATACAGTAGAAAATAAAAGTCTTTTGTCCCCAGGGAGTTTCTATTGAAAGTTTGGCAGGTCCCATTCTTTCAGCAGAATTTGTGAAAAGCAAAAACAGATCACATCACAGGAACAGGCACGGCTCTCAGGCCAGGAGTCTAGATGACCCTCACACTTGCCAATCAGTCTCCTCAGCTCTCTGGAATGCTGGTTTCCACCAGGGAACTGACTGTAACTGTGGTCACATGGTCAACTTCCCCTCTCTCCATTCCTCAGGACTACAAAGGACAAACCCTTCCATCTTACACTGGTCTAATAAACGGAGGAAGGACATGAAGGAAATTAGCTGGGGGAGAGGGGCGGGGACAGGGAAAGAAGTTTCCTGTGTCTGTCCAACTATGACTCAAAGTTCAGTTGTATCTGTGAAAGAAAATCTGCAACAAGACTCAGCTAGTGTGGGGAGGCTGAAAGCAGGAGGATCACCATGAGTAAGAGCTGCATAGTGAGACCCTGCAACAATCAAACACATTTTAAAAAAAGACTCAGCTAGTGATCCCTTTTGAGAATTTAAGCTTTTACCTGGACCTCACTATGGTCAAAATCCTACACTGTCAGATATACCCTAAAATCCCCAATACCTCTAAAGTAGTGGTGTTGAACCCATGGCACATGTGCTACAAAGGTCACAGACCCCTCTTTGTTGACACAAGAGCCAAGTTTCCCCAACAGCTGAGCACTGGATAACAGTTTTTTGTGTGTGTGTGTTTTTTTTCTAAATGAAAACTGAGTATTGAGGTTTTATTGTAGTATTGGCACCTTGTGATAAAAAGGGGGATTTGGGTTGCAGTATGGGTACTTGGGTTCTAAAAAGTTTAACATCACTGCTTTAAAATGGTATCAGCTGAAAGGCTTAGAAAAACCACAGGGGGTGGGGGTTGATTTAGATACTAGATTGCCCATGGCATGATTTAAGATAATCATGGTCCCATAATATCCTTTGTATTTATTCTCTTAAAGCAGTTGTCTACCAGTTTCCAAAATATGTGCACCTATTTCATAAGACAGGCTACAGCAGCCATATTCCCTTTAGTTCTTTTTTTTGGCTTATTTTTTAATTTGCTTTACAATTGGTCCAAGCTTTCCTCACAAACTCACCTTATAGGTTCTTCCTTTCCTTTTTATCCCATTTTAAACACATTCACCCCAGAATCAGCCCCTCAGTGGAAAGCAAATGGACAACACTTTCCAGCTTACCTTTAAATTTCTGACTTTTGCCACTTTGTCATCAATTTCCACAATAATTTTTCCTCCTTCTTTGGTCTCCCTAGAAGAAAAATCCAAATCTGTATGAGAAGAAAACTTTTTTAAAAAACAATGAGAGAGGGCTGGTGAGATAGCTCAATGGACCAAGTGCCTGCTTAGGCAAGCACAGGGACTGAGATTCGATTCCCAACACCACACACAGTGGTGCATGCCTGTAATCCCAGGGCTAGGGAGGCTGAAAGCAGAAGGATCACTATGAGTCCAAGCTACAATGTGAGACCCTGTACAAATACATTAAAACAGAACAAAACAAAACAAAAAGTGAAGATGCTGAAACGAGCGTGAGGGAGAAAAACCATTTTCTTACTGCTATCTCTATAAGCAGTTCCTCTATCTCCATAAGCAGCTGTAAGCATCATACCAAGGACTGCCCTAGACACTTGCTTCCTAGATCAGTACAGAGTCTCAGGAGCAGCCAAGTCACCATGTAGTGCTTGCTCTTTATGTGCAAAGGACTATATGAGATGCCTGACATATTGTATTGCTTTTAAATAAATTCTGTCTTCCTACTTCCTGACAAAGCTTCCTTAATACATCATCATTTTACAGATGGAAAACTAAAGCTTAGAGAAACTGTATAATTTGTCCAAGGTCACACAGTAGCAGAACTAAGATTTAAACCTAGAAGTGTCTGACCAAAAAACTTGGGCTCTTATTTTTTTTTTTTTTTAATGTACTTCTTAGTACAGGGTCTCACTACACACATTAGACTATTGGTGATCCTCCTGTTTCCAGCCTTCCAAGGGCTAGAATTACAAGTGAGTCTGACCACGCCCAGTCTCAATCACTGTATCAAGTGTGCCCTGGGGGTAGAGGATCAAACCCTGGTCCCTTTGTCTGCCTAAGCAGGAGCTTTAATCTGTTAGCTATCTGACTAGCCCCTGTGCTGTTAATCTTAATTATACCTTATAAACCAGATGTGTAAACCACACAGAGCATCCATGATCCAACATATAAGATGGCAGAATCTTTCAATTTCTTTCTTTCCTTCTTTTTTTTTGGTACCCAAAATTGAACTCAGAACTTTGTGTCTGCCAAGCAGGCACAGTGCCACTGGACTATAAACACAGCTCAATTTCTCTGAACAGGAACATTGATGACAAAGGTATTAGAGTTCCAAACTGAGCATACTAGCACAAGCCTGTAATCATAGACCTTACAAAGCTGAGGCAAGAGGATCATCATGAGTTCAAGACCCACCCAGATGACATAGTTCAAGTCTAGTTTGAAAAATGTAGCAAACCTTGTCTCAAAAAACAAAAATAAACGAAAAGGTATTGTATTGCAGTCCTCTCTACTGAGACACTAAGAAATTAATTTCATAAATTCTTTATTATTATCTTCTTAAATCAAGACAGTTGAAGGGCTGGCCAAATAGCTCAGCTGATTAAAGGGCCTGCAAGCAGGCACAGGGCCCACACTTGGGAGGCTGTAAACAGGAAAATCACTATGAGTCTGATATAATAGTGAAACCTTGAACACCCTATAGACCCTTCCCTAAGATACAAGAAAAAGACAATTGACATCCAGATCCCAGCTCTAGCCTCCTGACCACACTGGGGCTCCCCAAAAGGAGCCTCACTGCCACCTCCAGCACTGTTTTCCAGGTGAGGGTTTGCAGCTAAATTCTATGTGTTCCTACACCTGCTCTGAAAACAGGTCTGTAGGATTTCAGTTTGTGTTCTGTATTTGTTTTTTAATGTTAATATGAAAATAAAGTTTTCTGTGTTTAACAGCTAAACAAAAAAAAACAGTCAAAATCTTAAGGATCTTTCTATAATCCCATCAGTCAGGAGGCTGAGCCTAAAGCACCATGAGTTTTTGGTCAGCCTGGACTACATAGCATATCCAAGGTCAGGCTGAACCCCTATCTTAAAAACAAAAAGAATCTTTGTATGTTGCAGTCATGTACAAACACTGAGAATTAACTTCTATATTCCTTTTAATAGGCTTAATCCAGCTGACTCACACTGAAGCTCAACACTCCTCATAACATAAAGAGGGGCCGGGGAGATGGCTCAGTGGAATAAGTGCTTTCCTGGCAAGTGCAAGGGCCTACGTTCAATCCCCAGTTTGGGGGGGGGGGGGAGAGTTTCTGTTAAAATGCTCCAGGTCATGAAGCAGGAAGACTGCCATGAATTTTCAGCCAGCCAGATGCAAGTTTAAGGCCAGCCTGCACTACAAAGGAGACCCTGTCTCAAAAAACACTAGAAGGAAGAGAGAGAAAGAGGGAGGGAAGGAGAGAGGAAGGAAGGAAGGGAAGAAGGAAGGAAGGAAGGAAGGAAGGAAGGAAGGAAGGAAGGAAGGAAGGAAGGAAGGAAGGAAGGAAGGAAGGAAAGCAGGCAGGCAAGCAGGCAGACTGACTCTGGGTCTGCACTGCACAAGAGACCCTATCTCAAAAACAAAAAAAAACAGAGCCGGGTATGGTGGCACATGCCTGTAATCCCAGCACTCGGGAGGCTGAGACAGGAGGATTGTTGTGAGTTCAAGACCAGCCTGAGCTACAAAGTGAGCTC